>MU177949.1:36791-71048 GCA_016695465.1 Suillus americanus | reverse complement strand
CCTTGAGGCCGTGTCATCTGATGCTAATTCATACGGACACACGTGCCATATTAGAAATGCAGTCGGTTAACTTACGTACTATTCACGGCCATCTTCATATCTTGATTTAATGCTCGCTCAAGAATTTGGCCAATGTAATCTACAGCAATCGACAGAATTGCCATCGATGCGCATATGAAAAACGCGCCAGGAAAATACGGCATGTACAGGCTGACTATCTAGCAGATTTTTTTATCACTTCTACTTTCTCTCCCCGCCTTCGACAATTCACTATTCGTACTATCGAGCTCTGTTACGTCTGCAAAGGCAGCGGTGATTAAAATATTTCTTCCTCAGCGTCATGGCCGAGTCAAGCACATCAGCACAACGGAAAGATGGAGAACGAGGAATGACGTTGAACTCAGTCGTAGTTACCGCACCTCGTCGGACGAGGGAGAAGCATCTTCCATGCTATGGTGCACAATATCGTCAGGATGCACTTTGGGAAGGCGAGCAACCGCATTTTTATACCTACTGTTTTACTCAACAAGAAGCAGGGGGGAATGAAGCGCTTCCTCCTCAATGGTGGCAGTGTAAGACGCTGGATAATAAAATATACTATCAAGATCACACACTCCCATTGGCTTCGTGGAACCGGCCTTTACCAGGAGTGCGACTAGGTCAGCGAACAGTGTGCCACTACTTAGCAGTGAGGAACTCATGGTGAAACCTAGATTATCCCGGACAACTCGTTCCCGGATGTGAATGGCACATCTCACCACTCGGCCAGTCCTACTTCGTCAATCGCAATACTAGGACCACATCATGGAAGAAACCAACGCCTGAACGTCCACCAGGGAGTTTGGCACCAGAGTGTATCATCGAGGGTCATTCCAAACTCATTCGAAGCCTGACCTGTTTTGGCACCAGTTGCAATATAATGAGCGCGTCACGCGATGGTTCAATTCGTCAGTGGAAAAGAGACGGAGAACCAGTGGGGGGGCCTTGGACTAGTGACGGAGGAGCGGTAGGCTCAATGGCAATGTCTCCTGATGGATCAATGGTCGTGAGCGGAAGCGAAGATGGAAGGCTACGGCTGTGGAACATGAGGAAGGGCAACATGGTCGGTGACCCATGGGAGGGGCATGATGGTCCGATGAAGTGTATTGATTGGTCTCCCAATGCCCAGGAGATCGCAAGTGGATCACAAGACGGCACCATACGACGCTGGAACCCCAATACTGGCCGACAAATAGCACCACCGATAGAGACCAGCCGTATGGCTGTTTATGCTGTCAGATACTCTCCACAAGGGGACAGATTCACGAGCGGCGGGGAGGACAAGGTGATCTGCGTGTGGTCAAAAGTCGGCGAGCTGCTTGTGGAGATCAAGGGTCATGAACGCGATGTGACGTCGTTGTGTTGGTCCAAGGAAGGCAAACACATATTCTCTGCGTCATTGGATGGTACCATCCGAAAATGGCGGTCGATTGATGGGAAGGAGCTTGTTGTTTTCCAGGATCATACCATTGCCGTCAACTCCCTTTGTCTTTCCCCTGATGAAAGTCATCTTGTTAGCGCAGCAGCTGACTACTCAGTTCGCATCTGGGACCTGAAGACCAATCAGCCAGTCGGCAGCCCGCTCTTGCACGACGACGATGTCTTGGCTGTTGTCACTTCCCCTGATGGAAAATATATCATCAGTGGTGCCTTGGATGCAAAGATCTATGTATGGAGCCTAGATGCAGTGCTCAAGGATGCAGGTGATGATTATGTGAGTGTGTCTATGATGTCAGCTTCTTTTCTAAGCGGGGTTTGGTTTCGTTCAGAGTGCGGATGAGAGCAATGCAAAACCAGATATGAAGCTCAAGGCAAGTTGTTTGCGCTTCCTTTTATGTTGTATCTCACTTCTTTACCAGGGACGTCCAGCTCGACCAAGAGATGCTGTGCGCCAATCAATTGCGAACACTCCAATTATTTGCTTATTCGTTCGTTAGATCTTGCATGCTAGTCAGGTCTCTGAGCAGCAGTCCAACGACAGGCTTGGAGGCTTGACGAAATATGTTAGTAAAGTCTTTCGTTTCCTGGCTCTTGGAAGTCTAACAATTGTACAGGGCAAAGATTTCTGGGACGCTGATACCAACACCGGGCCTCGTCCCGCAGCTCCTCCTAGCCCATTGTCTTCCCTTAGTTGGCGTAATTTGCTCTATTCGCTACGTTTCAGCACTCGACTTCCAAACGCGCTCCAATGGAATTTCAACTTATTTTCAGGAGGAAGTTCTATACGCACCGTTGAAGTAGCTGCCGGTCGTAAGAAAAATGTGAGTGGCTCGTCCTTTTGATGTCGTTGAAATAAATATATTTGCAGAGAATTTTCGTTTCCCCTCCCACCGCAGCAGAATTGGCCCGCACAGCAGCAGCAGCAGCAGCAGCTGTGCAACATACGAATGGCAACCAGGCCGGTAGTTCGACGCAACCAGGTCAATCTCAGGCTCTGCCAGTGACACAAGTGTCTGAAGGACAACCAACAGAAACGCAAGACGCAGGTGGTGGGACGGGTTATATTTCTTATGAAGTTAGCTGCTGCGGATTTTTCTTTGGTCGTCGTCGTCCCACTTCACATTTGTCATGAGGTCATCTACTAAACTCTCTTTGTTGCTCGATAATCTTCTCTTCTGTAATGATTCGATGTTTTTTCAGTGTGCGATGAAGCCGTCCTGTCTTCGATCTAGTTTCAAAACTGACTTTATTTACCTTCAATAATCGTTCCAGAGGGCGTCGTTTCGTGGTCGTCAACATAGCTGTCAAGATCGCTATCCTCGCAGAAAGCATGTCCCCTTCGTCGCCACAAAGCCTTGACGCACCGAATCACACCCTCAAATATTCGTGACGAGTGAGAACCAGAGAGTCCTTTACCCAGGCTCGACACATATTCTCACTCGCGAGCATTGCGTTGTCTTGGACAGCCTTTGGGTAGCACAGCAGCGCGACGGCGAATTCAGGAGGATCGCGTCTGATCATGATATCATTGCACTGGTTAAAGACATGACTTCTGTTGGTAACATGATGGACATCAGGACACTAGAAGTACTGCAGCTGCATGAAGTCTTCTAAAGATCTACAAGTGATTTTCGTTTGTACCTTGAGGAGCAGACTTGTATATTATCATATGCTGTCTTGAAAGCAGACTTTAACTTGGAGACCAACAGGGTGATTCTCCACGGGGAAAATTGGAAGTAGTGAAGGATGAGATAAGGCGTACAGTGTCCTCCCAGATGGAGCAACTTGTGCTGGCTCTCAACCTCCATCAAAAGCATCAGGAAGAGTCAATGAACCATATGAAGACGCATCGGGATTGGTAACATGTGCACGATAGATCGAATTCGAAGTCGCTTGTGAGATTTCAACAATTTGATGACGTGTTTTCTTGGCGGCGACAGAACGAGCACAGTTGATAATAAAGCAGAAGTATCAGCAACATTACACGCAATCAAAACTGTTACCTTTCCATAAAAGTCTGATAGTATACAATGATGTTCGCCTGTTCCAGGAGAGCGCTTACCCACACATTCATGATGCACCTTCCATGAGATTGGTAGCATGAGGAATACCAAAAATTTTGATGGAGGTGCGAAATTGATGAGTTCCTGCTCTACGATGCCTCTCCGCAGCCGAGGTTAATGACCATGTTGCATCGGTGCTTATGTTGCGTTATTCCAACTGGCGAATGAGAAAACCGAAACCAGTTGGGCCAGGAGCCCGCGAAGTTGAGGATGAGATGAGTGGAGCGCTTGAAGCAAGCTGTGAACACCCCAGGAAAAATCATAAGAAACGTGCCTTAGATGTGGAAATGTTCCCACCGCAGTGTTAGTAGCGGTCTGAGACGTGAGGATAGAGAGATTCGGCCGCATGCGGCACACGCAGGACTTGAGAATTGACGGGATGAATTACGCTAAGCTACATGCATGCGCTCGAAGGAGTGACATGGTGATGTGCCGGAGTAGCTGCTCGATTAGATGCGATGACATACATTCTGCAAGATATGTCGGACGCATGTATGCACTGAGGCACTGGGAGGGTATATTATCGAGGACAGCGGGTGTGACAATAGGGTATATTCTTGCTGCAACAGTGATGGAGCGGTGGAAGCGAACAGCCTCATGTCCTGGTGTCCATGGAAACGAGGCGGGTTAAGGAGTATAAAACGCACAGTACATGCACCTCTGCAGCTTAGAGAAAGATATTCACAATCTCTCTAAAGTCCATCTCGACCGTGCTCAATGCCATCATCCTCCAGTAAAACGTCGAAACTCATTCCAAAGACCACGAGAGTTCAAAGGTCGTGAAGAAGGCATATGGGCAGCCCTGCAGTCGCAGTTGTCCCCGACAGTCGGATTTCCACTCCCGTTCGTGGATGGTGACTTCGACTACGAAGTGCCAACAACTCAAAGCCGCCGGTAGCTTCAACCACGACGCATCATCGCAAACAGGTCCCTGGCAGATGCCTCAAGGTCTCGCATCGGCTGGCGTGCACGAACATGAGTTCTTGTCGTCTCATCTCTTAGAGCCCAGCGGTGCAACTGTAGTGGAGGAGACAACAACTTGCCTTGCCTCACTTTTCTTGCTACAAAGACATCTATTGTGTTTCAGCTCGAACAACAGCAAAAAAAAAAGGGGTAACGTTTGTGTGTATAATACTATACATATAAGTAGTCTAAAAGGAAAACGCAAACGAGTTTTGTCTTTTGTCTTCTGAATCTTTCTGTCAACCATGGAGCGAGCATCGGACTTGGTTCTACTCTAAGAACATAAATCCCGAAATCAGGGTTCTTAGAAGAGCTTTTTTTGATTCTGAATCAGATGCACACTTCTTAGGACTAGGATACGATTCAGATAAGCCATATGATGAGTTGTGTATTACAAACCGAGATCGTAGTCCTTCTCACCATAAAAACATGAACTACCTGGCGCGCTGCTATAGATCCTACTTCCGACGAACTAACACTGCAAGTGAGTTTGGGACTGAAATCGATAAGCTATTAGAGTCAGAGTCACGTGCGCGTGTTGATGGGAACGCGTCGTCGGAGTCGAACTGCACTTGCAACATGAACAGGTCCGCAACCGCCACATCAGTCCACATCAGATTGATCGATGGTCCACTACATTTACGCCACATTGGTCGACCAGATATACGAGAAGCAGAAAGCGGTCTTTCTTTGTTGTCCTCTTAGTTTCCCCAACTTCACCACAACACTCAGTCAGTGTAACGACTTCGACACCTAGCGTCATGTCCCCTACCGGCGAGACAGGCACATCATCCACTCCACCACGCGCCAATGCACTAGCTCATGGTGCTAGTAAAATAGAATCTACCCCAAACAGTCGTGGGGCTGCCGTCGTCAGCGAGAACATCAGCCTGGTCGGTGTCAAGTGCGCACCTTTCCTGGTTTTTGTTGAGTAACACCTGACATTCCATCAAGGGTTAACAAAGTCCGCCCATGGATTCAGCGGGATATTGAGCAGGTTAAGGAGTGCAAGGCAGATGCCATGCTGCAAGCCCTCCTGCAGCACGTTTCTTCTACTCCGGAGACTAAACAGCCCGAGCTCCTACAAAAGTGCCTCAAGGCAGTTCTGCCTGTTTTCAATGGACAGGTGTCCACTGCACTCGCAAAGTCTTCGGATGTCGAGACAGCCCTAAAAGAATAGTGAGTGCTTCTTCTAAGTTTGCTGATTGGGCGTTTTCATGCTTATAACGATTACAAGCATGAGTCCAGGAGACGAAAACCACTTCTACAGCCCTTTTATAAGAGCCACTAATATCGCTCTCGCTTGTCTTGAAGAGATCAAGGTTGACGGAATGGGTGCTCCTGTCCCCGTCGTGGATATGATCTGTCAGCAGAACGATATGCCCATGCACCAAACCCATCAGACTGCGAAATCAATTCGGAAGCCCGACCTCGTCATTCTTCCTTTGAACAGTGCATGCGCTCCCTTCGAGAAAAAGAGAAAGAAGGACAAGAACAAGGACGACGAGAAGGGTGACAAGAAGCGCAATAAGAAGCGCAAGGCTCACATGGACACGAATGCAATGGCAAAGCCGAAAAATATCCTCTGGCAAGATGTTCTTGCTTGCATCGAGTTCAAGAGAAAGACGCCAGGCAGGAAGAAAGGGATTCAACCGCCACTGCCCTCTTCATATAAAGTAGAGGACTATGTCCCTACTAAGCCAGAATATCTGCCGGTGGATCATCTTAAGTCTGAACGCCCCGCGCCAGGCGCTTCGCAGACCCCAGCAACACAACCTGCGTCCGACACTGCACGTAAGTGAACGCATTTTTTATTCCAAGCTCGAACTAATTCGGCCGAGCTGTAGTTCTATCTTCCGGTCTTACTGCTGCACAGCCTTCCCAGGGCGGGTCCAGCTCCAAGCGCAAGGCCACGGACACTTTGGAATCCGCTGCAAAAAAATCCAAGATGAACCCAGACGACACGGACGCCGAGCTAGATGTCACCGTCCAGGCGGGTCTGTACGCCGCTGAAATGTTTGCGGCCAATCTTGCAGTCAATTATCTACTGAATCTTATCATCGTCGGTGGGTTCGTTCGCCTTCCGAGAGTGGTCGTACTCTTACCGCGTCTTTTTTAGACGATGTAATGTGGATCTGGTATTATGATCGACAAGGCACCATTCAAAGCTCGGGCATCAACTTTATTCAAGATCTCCCGCGATTTATGGTGCTGTTGTATGCTCTACAACGATTCAAGCTCGAGGATTGGGGTCGGAACAAGGACTTCCTCCCAGTTCAAGTTGAGGGAAAACGGTGCCATGAATTCAAAATCACGGATGAAGAACTTGGAGATGTGGATCTGCTGCTTCACACTAGTCACGACGAAAGAGTGACACACTACGGACTACAGGGACGCGCCACCAATGTAGTCCCTGTCACTAGCGAAGCGCTCGCCAAGAAATACCCAAACGTCCAGGGTGGGATGGTAGCCAAGATCTTTTGGGGAGAGGTGAATCGCACTAGCGAGCCGAAAATCTTGGACAAGGTTAAAGAGATCGCCAAGGTGCATGCCACCGTAAAAGACCATGTTCCTGAGCTGCTCTGGCACCACACGTTCACAAATCCCACGTCCGCAATCCGAGAAGCGCTCGGCATTCCAGACCCCACCACAGGCAGTCGCGTACTCTACATCCTCATATTCCCCAAGCTCCACCCCATCACGAAGCTTCAAGACAAAGAGCTTTTTCATGTATGGGTACAGTGTATTCTATGTACGTGTCTCTTTGCATTTGTGTGGCTCCTCATTGACATAGCGTGCAGGTCACGTCACTCTGTGGAAGGAAGGGGTCTATCATCGAGATGTCAGCCCTGGAAACATGATGTGGTACGAGATAGACGGGAAGCTGATGGGTGTCTTGAATGACTACGATCTATCCTCGTTGGCGAATGACCCGGGTCCTCGGGGCAACGAGCGGACGGGCACGGTACCGTTCATGGCGCTCGATCTTCTAACCGAAGAGGGTCAACGGGGCGAAGTCAAACACCTATATCGTCATGATCTGGAGTCGTTTGTGTGGTGCTTGGTTTGGATTTCCCTACGTTACGAAAACGGAGCCCTTCTACCAGCGGAATCGCGCCCCTTCGACGAATGGGCAACGTTAGACGCCGTGACATGTGGCGTGAAGAAGTATTATTTCCAGGGTCATCTCAAAGCTCCCGAAAGCTCGCACATAGACCCAGTCCTATGGAGTCTTATTGTGGAGTGTTTCGATTTGCTTGACACGGACACCTTCAATCGACGTAAACAACTCCTGCGATCGATAAAACGGAGAGAAAGACCCACCAGCACTGAGGAAACGGACTCAGATATTGATGGTTTTCTACAGCGATTCAAGGATACCGAGAGCTGGGTCGCGCTCAGCACACCTCCCCGCGAGCCCCCACTGTGATTTTCTTTACTTGCTACCCTAAATATTGTTTTCTGTATTCCGATACTTGCGTCAAATCCCCGTGTGTGCCTAGTCTCCGGTAGGCAGACCAAGCGAATAGATGAATGATAGTGTATAGTGACTCGTTGATGCGGAGAATTTTAAAAAATCATGCGTCATGTTTAGTGGATCAGTGGCTGATTTCCAAGTATCGCTCACTATAGCATCACTAGTGGGGTTTGAACTTGGAGTAGGGCGCCGTTCACAGATCCGTCGACCCTTGTATACAGCCACCACGACGTCAGGGGGGGAACTATATGCAGTGAGAGCGGTATAATCGCGTATTGGAATTCACAAGTCATTCTGCCGGGTCGAAATTTGACGCTTGTCACGGGTCACACCAAGGATTGATAAATTCCTATGAAGTGCCACAGACAGCAAAAAAATCTACTGGCCCATCCCGCTGTCGTGTTGTTGCCAAGATGAGCACGAGTACAACGTTTTTGCATTTTGCCTCCTCTTTCCACGCCCAAGTTCTTCTTCGACTGCCAGCCCAACCTCTTCGCCACCCTCAAATTCCATTGCTTCGACCTCTCCGCATGCAGTTAGACTGCCATCCTCTGTGCTCGCAATTTGGTGGATAGTTTCGATTCCAGATCCCATAAGCTGTGCTACTGTGGAAGTTGGGCGCACTCAGTGGTAATGACTTGAACAATGCGACGCAATTCAGCCTCTCCTTCAGCCGCAAGGATATCGTAGTTCCAGCGGCCAACCGGTGCGATGTCAGTCACGTACTTCGGGGAGGCGAGAATGTACTCTGGCGAGATCAATCCTGCCTTCGTAATGGAGTAGAAGCAGAGCTTGGTCCCGAAAGCGCTGACACCGCGCAAGACGGGTAGAGGACAAGCATCTATAACAAATAAATTGGATATACTAAAAAGAGGGAGCAAGGCGTCACCAATAAGGTCACCCAGGCGTCCACGCAGCTGATCATCGGCAGTCGTGCGTTTGGACCTCACCGAAAAATCCTTCTCCCGTTTGAGCTCCAGCACAAAGACAGGCTGATTTTCCAAGAAAAGTTCGAAAGTCACGAGGTAGTCCGACGCGCCCTTAGTTGAGTTGATCTCTTGGAAGTTGGGGATGACCGTGAAGTCCGTGTCAACTGGAAACAGCGTGTTCAAGAGTTTGTTGTAAGGTGCATGCAATACGTTCTCATCATTTCCTGCTTTAGCGATGTCGAACTGTCGCTGCACTTGGCCACATCATGTGGTTAGACGCAAGGTGCGTTTGCTGAGTCATCCCAATTGCCCCAGGCCACCGCGTGTGTGTGTGTCTTATTGGTGTACGTTGAGATACTTGTATACCAAGAGCACCACACGACGGGCTGCAGCCTGTCATCATTAATCCAATGTCTGCATTGCTGCATCATCGCTGCTTGTTCGGCTGCAAGTGCGTGCTCACGACTCTGGACCAACTCGGATATTGCTTGGGCATCTCTACTTCACTTACTAGATGGGTGGCAATGGAAGATGTGACTTTTGTACCTGGAGTGGCATGATCTGGCAGTCAAAATTAACATGGTCGAAATTAACTTTTGCTGAAAATTTCTGCACTTGTCACACCGATGCTGTGATACACTTGAGTTTATTTTTCGCTGAGCGCTGAGAGGCGCTGAGGCTCTGACTGAGCTCGTATAACTTATTGAAGAATATAGTCGAATAGTTAAAGTCTGAGTCTTTCGAAATAAAATTTGATGGCCATGCGGTGGTACTAGCATACGTACGTAGTACTTTAACCCCATTACTCCCGATATGGTTCCGGTCCTTGAAGGTCGGGTGACTTACAGTCTGCTTTTTGCTTCCTTGCACCAGTACCACGACCACCACGTTCACTAACTCTCTCTCAATATCTATGACTTCTCCATCAAGGCCAGTCAATATTGGCAGTCCACGACAGGACAATGTCTTTCATTCAGGAACACCAACACCAATTGGCACACCCGATCTCCGCGCTTGGCGCGCGCAGTATACTGGAACACCTCCAGTGCCTAATATTCCAGCGCGGTTCACGCCAGAAAGTTTCACTAGTGGCTCTCCAGGTCAGAACCTGCTTCCACAAAGCGAATTTTTAGGCAGGGCCTATCGTTTGCCTCCCACTGGAATCAGCCCACGGCCCTCAAGCACCATTACACCTGGAATCGGTCTTGATTCTGGTGCTCTTGACTTGGACACTCCCCCCGATGACCATAAGGCCAGGGTTATCAGGCGTCATCTTTTGATGCGAGAGGAGAGGCAGAACCGGGGAGATGTGAACTCAACATCTGGCTCAGAGTTAGATGGTCGCGTCTCCAACGATGACACCCCATCTGCAGGTTCCTATACTCCACCTGCAGCAACTTTCAGAGAGGAAACAGAGGCATTTCCTATACCCTATGAAGCTCCGGGTGCAGATATTACGTGAGTCCGTTCTAATGTCGTATGGCGTTCGTTCCTTCTGAAAGCTAACAACTACGCCCAAGTCATGACATTTACAAGTGGCATACCGATCAGCGCCGTCAGGCTGGGCGGCCTCGTGCCTCTTCTTTCTCAGGTTCTGTGGCACCATTAAATCCTGCCTTCGAGCACATACACGAGCCTGGAGGTTTCAGGCGAAATTATGTTTTGATGCACGCGAATGACCACGGTGGAGAGGAGCGACGTCCGACCAACAACTTCATCGATTTTCTGTACATATATGGTCAATTCGTAAGTTTGTATCCTCACGTAGCGCGTTAATGCTCATCATCAACAAACAGGCTGGAGAAGATCTCGAGGAAGAGGAGGAAGACGGGGCTGATGATGAAGAAGCCACCATTCGTGCTGGTCCTTCTCGGCTCGAGCCCCACGTAGTAGTTGATGAAACCCAACCTTTGCTCAAGCCTCGCTCAACGTCGCGCTCCAGACGGAGAGCTGCTTCTATCGGTCCTCACGGAGATGCAACAGTCACGCAAGCTGTTCTGATGGCAAGTCTCATCTATTCTGCATCAGAGGCGTAGTTTATTCAGCTTGGCTTTAGCTTCTGAAAGCGTTCGTTGGTACTGGGGTCCTATTTCTTGGGAAAGCGTATGTGTTCTCATACGAATTTTTCCCTTTCATGCGCTGATAATGGTTCTTTAGCTTCGCCAATGGTGGTCTCTTGTTCTCGATTATCATGATTTCTGTGGTTGCACTCGTGTCCTTATACTCGTTCCTACTCCTCGTCAGGACCAAGTTTGTCGTCTCTGGATCTTTTGGAGGTCAGCTCAATTTTGTTTGCATTGACTGTGTCTCACTCTGCGATGAAGATATCGGCGGTGCTTTGTATGGTCCCTGGATGCGTTATTTGATATTATTTTCGATTGTAGTTTCCCAGATTGGGTTCGTCTCTGCATACACGATCTTTGTAGCCGAGAATCTAAAGGTAAGGATTAATTTTATCATTAATTGTCGTCACTGAACCCGACTTTGTGCAGGCGTTCGTGCTTGCAATCACCAAATGCGAGACGGATTGGCCTGTGCAATATTTCATCCTTATGCAACTCTTGATTTTCCTCCCTCTGGCCCTTATCCGCAATCTCGCGAAGCTCAGCGCATCTGCTCTCATTGCGGATGCGTTTATCCTTGCCGGGCTGGTTTACATATTTAGCAGTGAAATGTCATTCATTGGAGAACGGGGTATTGCCAAAGTGCAGATGTTCAACCCCAAGGACTTCCCCTTGTTTGTTGGGTGAGTTTCGCTCTCAGAGCGTTGATTGGGATCTGAAGAATGGTCATAGAACTGCCGTATTTTCTTTCGAGGGTATTGGTTTAGTGAGTTATCCCGCTCCATTCTGGAACGGAGAGAGGTTGATGGTCTGGGTTAGGTTATTCCCATTACTGACGCCATGCGTGAGCCACGCAAGTTCCCCAAGGTATTGACAGGCGTCATGATCTCCTTGCTTTGTGAGCACCTTTTCAATGTTTTTGTTATCTTTTGGGCCTCACTGTGCATTCTTAGTCCTATTCGGTGGTGCTGGCGCATTGTCCTACCTGACTTTCGGTTCAGATGTGAACACCGTGGTCTTGGTCAATCTTGACCAAACAAGCAAGTTCACGCAATCCGTAAGCCTATCACAGTAATTTCAGCGAGAGAATTTCATACCTATTCTCTCGATTCCAAGGTCCAATTCCTGTACTCGCTCGCCATCCTCCTTTCTATACCCCTCCAGTTCTTCCCCGCCGTGCGAATTCTCGAGAATGGGCTCTTCGTGCGGAGCGGAAAGCGAGATCCTCGTGTGAAATGGCTCAAGAACCTATTTCGCTTCGGGCTTGTCGCGATTTCCACTATCATTAGCTGGCTTGGTGCCGCGGACCTGGACAAATTTGTCTCTCTGATCGGTAGCTTTGCTTGGTAAGTACCACAACGATACTCACTTGAGAATGATGACGGATTAACGATGGTTACAGCGTTCCTTTGTGTTTCGTATACCCAGCGATGCTGCACTATAAGGCAGTTGCCAAGACGCGCACACAGAAGATCGGGGATATTCTTCTTGGCGTATTTGGTATGGCCGCAATGATGTATACCACTGCGTTGACCATCAAGGTATCAAGTCCTCCTTTGTTCATGTGGTAATTTCGTACTGATCTGATGCACACAGCTAATGGCAGAGCCTGAACCATCTGCTGACCTTCCTAGCTCGTGTTAAATGTCGAAAGATAAAGACCGTGTGTGGTCCTGTCATCAGTAGATAATCCAGGGACACCCATGCCTTACCAGGGGATAACTTAATAGATCTCAGACCTTTCTAATAACATGATGTTCTGTGTATGCCAGATGTCATTCAACATGTCTACATTTTTACACGACTGTGGGAAGATGATCAGGGTTATTGCAGCTCGTTGCAGTTGTGAACGTATGAACCATGTCATCATTATTATCACTGCTCTAGTAGGTGAAAGTTCTGTTGATCCACGACTTTGTTGCGGGTTGGACTCACTTCCTCGTTGTCAATATAACTAATGACAGCTAATAACTGGTATCGCACTTGCCACTGGAACGTTGGTGTGGAAGTATCTATCTTGAGAATCGATCGCATTTGACGAGTACTAATTCCGTACTTAGATCGCCCCTTGTTCACCTGTTGACAGAGCGAAGAGCAGTTAGCCATGGGCGATAAGGAGGTGCTATTGTCAAGCGACGGAAGTGAGGCTACCGTGCCGCAGACGGCGGCCTTCTCCAGAGTCCCTCAACATGCGCCGCACACGTGTTTACACCCATTTTCTGATCGTTGTGCCATAGTTCTACCGATCCTGCAGCCCTCATCGAAAACACGCTGATCACCCCATAAATGCCCTTTGCAAAGAGTTGACATTCTTTGCTTTCCCCTCCAGCTGGAGCTCGCCAGTCGTGTCATCTAGCCCCCCTCTTTCATTCGAGCCCACGATCATCATTTAACATTATATTGTTCCCTTTGTTCCATTATGCCTGTAGCAACTAATGTAACTAGTTCCATTCCCCAGCCCCGCTCCATGGTCCGACGAAAGCCAGCGCCAAGTATTGTGCTAGATGCACGCTATCCCTGCCCTGACCCCGACGACCCATTCGCTCCCCTCTCAGTACTTCGTACCAGAACTGCCAGCACGCTCGGTCTCCTCACCTTCACTGGTGACTCAACGTCACAACTCCCAACTCTTCCGTATACTGGTGGCGGTCCATTTCCTCCTGATCCATATCAAGCCACACCGCCGGCGAGCCCCGATGTCACGGCTTCTCCTAACCAAAAACTAGAGTTCCTTACGACATTTAGCACTAGAAGCAGCATTGATATTTCACAAAACCTCCATGAACCTACCGAGTCAGGACGATGGCCGCCGCAATTTTCACGATGTGATTCGCCAAGCATCCGTACTTTGCCGACTCCCCAGCGTAGACGCTCGCGATCAGCCGTCTCGCGGAAAGAAGCGCGAGTTAATACGTGTTCCGTATCGCCCGGGACGTCACCGTATGGTCATACAAATCTGCAGGCATATGTATTGGCTAGCTCCAGAATTCCCTCTCCCGCGCATTCTGCCCAGCCTTTTCGGATGCAGCACATCGGCCACGGCAGCGAGAGCTTGCTCCCCCTTGTTATTCCAATAACTCGCCATGATTCAGCCCCTGTGCTATCCCTCATGTCTGAACCTGCTAGTAGTATTAGTAAGGGGTCAACATTTTCATCTGAGCCGATGAACACTTCGCGTTCTCGTGTTGGGAAGCTCGCGCGGTTCCTTCCTAGGAAAAACCGTAGCGGTCTCAGTCTCGCTGAATTTCCAAGTGAGACTGGGAACGTGAAACACCATCACAACCATCGCTCGTTCCCCTCGATGACCGTTGCCCTCGGGGCAAGTTCGGAGCGCACGTCCAAAGAGAAACACGTTCCAGAAGAGAACACGTTCCGCCCACGCCGCAAATCATCAATGTCAATGCTATTTCCGGCGCTCGTTGCTGCAAACATGCAATCCATTGATGTCTCTTATCCCTCCACAGGAACGTCTATTTATGACTCTCCTGTAAGTGCTGAGCCTGGGAACATGTCTGAACCCAGTAGCACCACTTTGTATTCCCCTTCCACTTTCGTGTCTGGCATCTCTGAGCCAGCTCCTCTCACTCCGAAGAAACCTAGGCCTCAGACGATGCAACCTCAGCAGCGACCTGTCAATTTGAATGAGCAGCCGCCACGCAAAAAACGGTCGTCGCGTCCCTCCACCGCTCCTTCTAGCTTCGCACATGTTTTCGATGAGAACGCCCTCCCGACAAAGAGGCAGCTGCTAGATGCAGCGTCTTGTGTTGTCGTGGCTGAAAACGGCATCAGGGTTCCATTTGGCGACCTCTTCCGGGATCAGAAGACGGTCGTTATATTTATCAGACACTTCTGGTGAGATTTCAAGTGTCGATCTTGAACGTGCTTGAGCTTATTGCGTTATGCTAGGTGTCCGCTGTGTCAAGATTATATGTTTTCTATCGCCAATACTGTAGATCCACAAGTACTCAAGCAGTCAGGAATAAACTTTGTCATCATCAGCAATGGCTCGTACAACATGATCAAGTCTTACCGACGTAAGCATGCCACTCTTCGTTTTATTCAACTCATGCTCATTTTTCTCAGAGATCTTCCGGACGCCCTACGCAGTGTATACCGATCCTTCTTCTCGCCTCTATGGCATTCTGGGAATGACTTTGAAGTCGGTTGAGCCGAAAGCAGAACAACGTCGGGGTAGCTACGTCCGACATGGGCGCGCGGGAGGTATTGCCATGGTCATCGCGAATGCTCTGCGTGTCGGCATGCCACTCTGGGAGAAAGCCGGCGATGTTACTCAGCTTGGTGGCGAGTTCGTCCTCGGACCCGGGTTAGTCTATTATCTAGACGTTCTGCTGACACAAACTTATCCATGACACAGAATGACGGCATCGTACGCGCACCGCATGCGAAGTCGCAGCTCGCATGCGCCTATCGTTCGGGTGCTCACGGCTGCAGGCGTGCATGTTTATCTCCGTAGCGAGAAGCCGAAATCTGTTGTCTCATCTGATCCGGCCGGCCGGGCCTCTCTCGTTCTTGAGGTGGATGAGGAGCAATGGATGGAGGAGCGA
This sequence comes from Suillus americanus, assembly GCA_016695465.1. Lineage (NCBI taxonomy): Eukaryota > Fungi > Basidiomycota > Agaricomycetes > Boletales > Suillaceae > Suillus > Suillus americanus. The sequence continues at coordinate 55,508 of MU177949.1, read as the reverse complement.
CGCCAAAGTCTCGCCAGAATCCGCGAGCGGAAACAGGCTCGGAGATTAGGTGTCAGCATACCTCCCAGCAGCAACTCTAGCTCTGAACAAGATACGGGACATCGAATCAAACATGTTGCAAGTCACATGACTCGAACCGACAGTATAGCGGAGGAAGATGAGGAGTATGTTATTCCGATCCTGGGGCCAAAGGTTGCAGCGACCATCAGCAGCCCTCTGCGAGGTGCTGATGTTGACGAGTCGAGCGATTCTGCTGAAGACGACACCGATGATTCATCTGTAGATACTCGGTCAATAACAGGCTCGGACACTGGATCTGAGAAAGCTCATATTGGGCTGAGCAACAAACCTGGTGCTGTCGAATTTATTCATGACCTTTCTCCACCCATACCGCTCCTTATCTAATACAAATTCACATTTTTGAATATCTTCTAATCTTACCGGAACATAACACGTACATTCACTCACTAGTAGGTCCAGGAGCTGAACGATGAGATGGTGATCTGTCGATTTTCTGAAGGGTGGTCAAACTTATCAAAGTTAAAATTACTCGCCCAACCTTATATGTGCTATGTTGCGACTATCAACAAGCGTTAGTGGTGTACCGGTAACATTGGGTCTTCCCATGGCCTAGCACCGGGTTCGACTCCCGGCTGACGCAGAGCTTGAAATTGTTAACACAATTCATGACTTTTTGTGTTACTCACACATGAATATTTTCCTAGTTCTCCCCCATTTTCAATGGCCTGTTTTTTACGGATCTTCGGACTGGCTTTACGCTCGGCAGACTTTGTCATGTTTTGGACCTACGATTAGTAGGCTTAGACTTTCCGTTCAACACTGTTCACTGTTCACCACTACCATTGCGTGAGGATGCCCCTCCGGACATGCTGAACCCTAGATAAACGATCAACTAACAAACATAGATAAGTACTGGCATTGCAACTACGCCGAGCATATATATATGATGATTATTCTCACTTCAAATTATCGTAATGACCTCAGTAAGTGTATTCAGCCATGATTTTATGTCGCAGTAAGGGGCTTCTTCATCTTCATAGAACCTCCCATCGACATGGAATATGCCCACGCGGCGGAACTCTCCTGCGCTCCCAGCAGGAACGACGATCAAGCCCATCAAGTGGCCGGGGTCCTCCCCTTTATCTGAGCTAACTACGACAGCCTTGCCCTTGTCAGCGCCAATTCCTGCACTGTCGTAGTCAAAATACCCATAACCAATGTGTCGTTCCTGCTCCTTTGAAGGCACAGTAACTTCATTGGATTGGCGCCTTTTTGCATGGTTGTTTGAACCTATGTGATCAGGCTCTCCTCCGCGTCCTATTTCAATAGCCTCTGTCGATGCCACAACCATCTCCGTGTTCGTTGAATGGTCCTGCGGTGTCATCGCTTCCGCCCGAATGTCACTGCCATTAGTGTCGTTACTAGTGACCTGGCGGGAGGTAGCAGGTCGTCTTGCGGGTGCAGTTTCTGTGGTATGCGCGTTTTTCCGACGCACAAGACATGGCACCAACTTCAAGAACAAGTTTGTTATGAAGGAATGACATATATTTACTAGCTTCCATCCCTTTTTGACTTGTTCGGCATCGCACATTCGAATATCGACATGTTCTACCGGGGAAGCAGAACTGAGTTTGGCATTCCGCCCGGGAAGGGTGGTGATTTTGATTTGGTCTGAGTCCTTGACCGCTAGCTCCGTATCAACAGTGGTATGAACGACTCGAGCAGCCGAAGTTGGCAAGCTACGGACGCTCAGGCTGCAAGCTCCGTCGCGTTCTTCAGGCTCATCCCCCTGTCTTCGCCACCGAGACACAAGGTCGCTTTAGCTCAAACAACTCGGGCTCTGCGGGATCCCAGGTCACGTCTCTCACGATAGCTCTAACAATTAATCTCCCGCCTTTCACCTGGCCAAGAGGATGATTGTCGGAAACTGGAATTGCGTCACATGATTGCACGTCCCATATGACGTTTCCGACTTTTTTGTCCCATCCGGCAACGACGCATCCAATGGTGGCAGCCCAAGACCACGATGGTGCAAGAAATTGCCCTGTAACAAGACTTCCGTCGGATGGGCAATTTCTGTACCACAGGAGGTCAGAGGACAAATTGCGTTCCCATAACCCAGCGATGTAACGATTGCTACTTCCCCACCAACGCTGGAAAAGCTGAGCGATCCCTGAGATTGCCACGAGCCTGTCAGAGGGATGCGAAACAGCGCGTCGCGTGTAGTCGTATAGAACATTCTGCCAGGCTGTCAGCAGCGCCTCCACGTCATTGCTCGAAAGCGTCCTACACGGTGTGCGCGAGATCATCATACATGGCAAGCGCAATTCACCCAGTTCTGTCGAGGGAAGGTAATTCCAGATGTCTCCGATTTCGTTCATTGCTGTCTGGCACTGATACTGGAGAGTGTGCGAAGCGTACACCAAGGTCCTAGGGGAGAGGAGGCGCTCTTGGAAACACCAAGCTCTGCGATTCACTGGTTCTTGGGATGACCTGGCATTCCCATCACCTTCATCAACTGAGATGGTACCGAGCTTCCCATCCGGGCACCAAAATGGCAGTAGTGTTTCAACTGGTTTTTTGCGGTTATGGAGAAATCCTTCGCTGACTTTCTGCGAGCTGGCTGCGATGATTGTCACGTATGCACATCGGTATATATCGCACATCTGCGGAATCTCGCGCTGCTTGTCTTCCTCCGAATCTTGCAAAATGCACAAGGTATCGGCCCAAAGATAACGGAGATTGAGACTATAGGTACAGAAGATGGCATCTCTGATGGTTTTCGGAAGGAGAAGTATGTCGATTGATTCCAGGTATGTAGAGAGTTTTGTGGTGCAGACGCTGTGCGGTTGCGGTTCGCCCCAGACGTAACTAAGCGCTGCATAAAAGCCCTGCATGCCTTCAGTGAGGACAAGTTTTGGCCGTTCTGGATCCGAACAGTCTATTACACGGGTCGGGAGGCTTGTTTCCTGAGATTTGGGACAATCATGACGAAGCGTGCATTGTGCGAGGCAGTCCAATGCAAACTTGAAGGCTCGAGGAGATGCGATCTGCCACACCAGCTTTCTGCCAGGGACAAAGGCAGCCGCATTATCATCTAGCAAAAACAGAGGTTCGTTATATCGCACGAAAAAACAACAAGAAACTCTGTACCTGGATCGCATCGCACTTGATACCTGGGCGACCAGTCGTCTTCAACCATGACTTTTAGGACAATGTCATCTTCTGAATTTCGCTTTTCGAACCGTACAGTTATTTTGAAAGTCTCTTCTGGCATAGGCGTTTCCTTTTTCTTGCGGTGCTGGTACCAAAAAGGAATCTCTCCCCAAAGAATATCACACCAATTGCATCCCTTATTTTCCCCGTCATCAATCTCCTGCCAAGTTTGAGTGGTATATGAGAAGCCGGCTTTAGGATCCGATGAGTCCTTTGCAGTCCATGCAATCTGAAACGGCTCGAATGTAAAGACTGTGTTCGAGCAGTAATCGCAGACGAGGGAACCGTTGCGCAATCCCATGATGACTACGAGCGTCAATATTTGATCAGTATTGATGAAGAATTTAAGCAGGCCCCGGTACGTACATTATTTCACAACCTCAAGAACAGACCACGTACGATCGCTAGTCCAAGCTAACGTTGACGAGAGGATGGACTTGGAATGAATGCATGACTCCTAGGCCTGGCTCCTGAACACGTGGTACCAGCAAGGCAGCGGCAAAGGTGCAGCGAAATCTGTAAATATAAGACTGCATCAATCAACACATTAGTGATCATTCTGAATACCGGCGTCTACGGGCTGAATTGGAATAATGTCCAGCCCAGTATCACTATGTGCTACGAAAACAGCAGAACACAGACCAAGACTAATGGTCTAGACGTACGTGGGACTGGCCTCGAGAGTTATGCTCTATGGTAAAACAAGCTTTTTTGTCCACAGTCAGATCTTTAGACCTTGATCGAAAGATGATGGTATCCTCGACCGATGATCTCCACAAGTACCTAGTTAATCATTGACTAGCTGGCTCTGCTCTAGACGTCAATGACCTCAAACTTGCCAATAGGCCGCTTTATGAAAACTGGATCACCACCGAACGTTGTGGGTTCCAAATCCGCGTTAAGCATATAAATTCTATCCTCGTCGATCCATATGTCTTCTAGCTCTGACTCGGCGGAATCGAACTTTCTGTCCAAAAATACGACCTGGACGTAAGGCAGGGATGTCGTCAAACTCTCTCCAGATCTACCAGTGGAATCACTGATGTATACCGTGGATGGTTCCTTTACTACTCGTCCTAAACCCCGCCTGTTTGTCGCAGCTAGCGGGCTAAAGTCCATCAAATGTAACATAAACTCCGAGTTTCGTGTGCCGACAGGAAGTGCCTGCAAGACTCGATTCCCGCTAATGTGAACTTTGAAATGATATGGGTGCCGGAAAATACGAGCATTTGAGGGGCCCCAATGTTTCCATGGTATTGGTGTTGCTGCTATTCCGTCAAGGTCGAAGAAAATCCTCGTGGAAATGATGATGACTTGAGTACTAGAAAAGGAATCGGTACGAGAAGAGGACGCGATAAGACATAAGAGTCGATGTGTGGGGTCTGAGGTGTACATCGTCCGTTGGGCTTGCATCTGCGGTTGTGAGCTATGGCCAATATCATCTATTGGAAGGCCCGGGAGGCACCATAGCATCAATGAGACGGGCATCAGGAAACACGCTAGCAATTCCGGGGCCTGGGACATATCCTCGATTGAATAGAGCTTCAAGTTATCGGTTATAACCAGCAATCGATTGTTCCCGAGGAAACAAAAATCGATTGTGGTGTTGGGTCGGTTGGGTACCGCGCCACTAAGGATGCTCTAAATTCAGAATCAACTGTCAAGTCTTTCAACTATTTCAAAATAAAGCTCACATTGGAAGTGGTCGAGTATTTCCAGTCCCAAATCTGCAGCTGCCACTTCTCGTCCGATGAAGTCCAATTTTCATCGTCCAAGCGACGCCACAAAGCGATATGCCTCCCCAAACCTTTGAGCTTTGCACTTATCGTTTCAGGGCGGTTTTCCAACTCGTCCGTCAGAAACAGTTTCTCTCCAGCAGCCTGAGGGCGAATACCATCACCATCCAGGGCTCTAAGGTTAATATAGACTGTCTCGACGTGATCAACAACATAGACGACGGCGATCAGGTTTTGTGCTGGGTCCATAAAGACATCGAGGTTGTATGAGTGGGGAACTGAACACAACGTTCCTGGGAGCCAATTGCGCTGAATTGATTGTTGTGAGGGCTTTGGAAGTATTGGAAAGATTGTGGCCGTGTCTTCATGTGCGTTCCACGAGTAGAGATGCCCACCAGCAAATCTTTTCCCCCGATATGGATGTGGTACCCTTGTTATGGGTACCGTTTCGAAAGAGTGGATGTCAACCTTGAACCATGCGTGAGCTTTGTCTCTCAAAAGTTGCAGGCGCTTGGAAACAGGAATACTATTGTCCGTGTTGGGGACAGGGAGCAACCGTTGTCCACTTATTTCAACGATGTACTGAAGCTCGGAGGAGGAAATGTACATCTCGCGAAGGGCCTTACATACCTGCAAGAGGATCGTCAGAATAGAAGTGACAAGTCCATCTAGGACAACGATAACATGAGTTGTGAGTTGCCACTCACGGATGCACGCCGAAGAATATCTCGGCAAGAAAGGAAGCTCATAATGTAAAACAGGAGCTCTTCAGCAAGAGACAGGAACCCTGTTTCGAACTTCATTTTGTTGTCCATTCTCTTCACCACTTGATGGTAAGAGAAGCAACTAATCTCAACCAGGTATTAGTGGGATTCAGAACGTGACGCGCGAGCGCTTGCCATGAGCGCCCACAACTTTTACATAAAGAGTATAATTCAACGAGCCCGAGTCAGAGAGAAAGCTTCCGTTCACTTCAATATTGTTAACGTTCAGCAAGTCAGCGCTCAGCGACGACCATGAATGCGTGCCAATATTATTACCTAACGTGCGATCAACAGCAGGCTCATCTACTAGTCTGCCTACGAGAAATTATAGTTTCAAGGAACTTAGATGAAGTACAGATGACCGAACATTTGCCAAAGACATCTCGAGTAGGAAGACTGGCTCGAGATAAGCTGAGAGGGTTGAACACAGATATGATTCAGTTACTTGACAAAAAACAATAGAAACGCAGACCAAGGTCTGACAGCACGTGAAGTCCGAGAATGCTGTGGTAATTTTAAGATAACGCTAGCGATACATTCACCGTATTCGTCTAGGAATCGGACGAAGGGAAGACTCAGATAATCTGCTTGTACGATCCTAAAACGAAAATTTGGGTTTAGCTGCACGTAGTGGTAGGTGACCCCCAGTGCAATCGAGATGCGAGAGGCGCACCTGTCTCCTGGAAAGAGACGCCATGATACTTGCGCTGGCTCCTGCGAGAAGTTGAACTTCGAGGCTGCGGGGGTTTCTACGTTTTCGTCATGCAAGGGCAAAGGAATGAGTGAATGGTGAGGTTGAACGAACGAGATAGGTATCAATAACTGCACCAGTGGCATAGCGTAACGCGTGAACGGCTTGAGAATAAGGTGTATTGAAGACGACATGGTATTACACATACCGAAGCGTTTCTGTGGCCCCCATCGTGCTGCATGCGCCTATCATGATGCAGAATCTAGATTTCGGTGTTTGACGAGAGTTTAGAGTAATGTGCGCACCACCGCAGCTGCCTGGTGACTGAGAGGGCATCATGGAACGTCTGCCTCGGCTACATCGCAGGCAGTAATGGCCGCTTTGGGATGGATGTGTTATCATATGCATCTGACATTGGCGTAAAGAGCTTGAGGAATGAGGGATTTCAACCAGACTGTTAAAGACTGCACCTGGATTGGCGAGCAGCTTAGAAAACCAACCAGACGTTCCCATCAAATCGTCGAATTTAACCTAACGAGCGTGCCGGCCTTAGTAGAATATCACCGAGACTGGTCACGCAAACATTGATGTCATGCCAGGCGTGCTGTGGTAGACAGCAATAAGTATACTGTGTCTGCCACACCACGTCTGACTACGGGACACTGAATTTGGGATGATGGTAAGTGAAATGAGTGCTTGAGCACAAGTTCAAGCGGAGATTCACGACCTAATAGCGTCCGCCGGGGCCCAGACGTCGTACGCACTCCTCGTCTTCGTCAAGCTTGGATTCATGGTACGTTGTTCTTGCGCGGGCTTGACTTGGTTGAGTAGATCCTGGACAAAGTTACATGAATCACAAAAAAGAAAATAAGCAACGAGTTCCATCGATCGCCCATTATCAAAAGATATGACAAGAGTGGGATTTGAACCCACGCCCTCTTACGAGGATGAGAAACCTGAACCTATCAGGCAAGCTTTCGCTTGAGTCACACGCCATAGACCGCTCGGCCATCTTGCCATACTCCCTTAGCCTGCGACTTGTTAGCAACACTAGTCCAAGACGAGTGCTCCTTAGACTAGTCTCTCATCCTTCTCGAGTCTCGACTGTGTGGACGAAGAAGGGGGGACGTTCCACTGCAAGCTGGAGCGTGAACAGCCTGCAAGGCACGAGTAGTTAGACAGAGTCGACATTTAAATAAATGTTAGGGCAGAACTCATAGGGTCACATTCGTTAACATTGGCTGAGGTTGTATTGACCATGGCTGGCGAGCACGTAAGGAGCTGAAGTGGGCTGTGATTGAAAGATGCACTAGTTACGTCAACCAGTATCCTCTATCGTTGCGATCGTCATTGGAAGGCGTAGATCCTTGCAAGGGGAATGTTTAACCCGTAAGCGGCCATGGTAAGTCCGGGTGCCATGAGGGGGAACGCCGAATTCGAGGTGCATTAACTGTACGTGGACAGGTAGACATAGCCAGACTGTCGATATGATCAGGCGTGATGGTGGAGAGGCTATGTGTATTCGGCCACGTCTATCTGAATAAATAGCTACATTGTAGCATACGCACGGCTCTACAACTCAAGGGGGATGTGACAGAGTACAGTGAAATGAATGATTACGGAGAAATATAATGTCAGGAGCAACAAAAAGGAAGCAGGAGACTACAGAGGACGTCAGTAAGAGCAATGACGTGAAATAAGTAAACATACATGATGCACTAATCGTCGCTGGCATCGCCGGTATTCTCGGCGTCACTTGATGGTGGTGGGGTCTGCTTCTTCTTGCGGCTAGCTTTAGGTGCGCCAGCTGCAGCCTTTGGCTTCCTGGGCTTTGGCTCCTTGCCGCGATTTGGGTTCTCGGGAGCATCCCGCCACATTGCTGCAATCTTGGAGGTATGTCAGACATGAAAGGGGCGCATATATGCGCATGTACGGACCTCGGACATGGCTTCTTTGATGGGTGCTCCGGGATGTGCTTCCTTCCACTCTTTCATGTGAGCTTGTACGAAGAGGTTGTATGCGCTTGGTGCGCGCTTTGGTTTGTCCTCCTTGTCTGTAATAAAGTGAGTAGGACGAATAATAAATATAAAGGGAGGACGAACCAGCCTTGGATGTCTTGGCATTAGCGCGTTTTGTTGCAGCCTTTGTCGTTGATTCTTTACGAGGATGAGGGAATGTTTATATAAAAAGACGCGTTAAACTGACCTGTTGCAGATTTTGCCATGATGGTTTAGGATGAGGGTGAATTTTGTTGATTGATTTGAGGGTTATCGATCTTTAAACGTAGTCGCGTCGGGGTTTAAACGCGACGTGTTGTGTGTCACGTGGGGTGGTCAGTGCGCCTAGGCTAATCGACGGGAATAGCCGAAACCTATTTGAGGAGGGAATCATTGACATTGATTGCATCAACCTTTCTTTGTTTCCGTAGCGCTCGTCGTTCTAAATTAAACGTTAAGCCTGTTAGAGACCATGTCTCCTTCCGCTCTTTCATCTGCACTCCTCGCTGTTGCAGCTATTACGCTTGTTCACGCTCAGCCTGACCCTGCTGACCCCACTCCTCTTGTTGACAAACACTATGCCTATCCGTCTGGTATCGTGAGTGTGCTTCAGCGCTTAATAGAATGGTACTCATCGTGTATTATTAGCCTTACCAAGTCGACTATAATACTGCTGCCCTTCGCGGTCCCCAAGTTGGTTACAATATTTGCAACTCCACAACCGAGAACCAGAGCTCCATGTGTCAAACTTCGTTCGTAAACCACATAGACGGTCAGTTTCGCCGTCCTTTAATTTATTCACTGTTTTTAAAATCATGCAGACTTCTGCCTCTGGGCTCCCCCACAGCCCAACTCCACCATTGGTGACACCGAAGGTCAGGAAGTGGCCTGGTGTACAAAGCCGGGACACGGTACTCGTCTTATCCCCGCCGGTGCTCTCCAAGGCGTACAGCTCATCAAAACCCCAAACTACATCCAAATCGCCGGTTTCATTGATCAGACTCAGATCAACATCGCTGCTGATGACTATGGAGGCGAGTTGGACCCTCATGGTGCTGATCTGGTGAGCAAAAAAATATTATGAGATATCTCCCATGGGTGGAACCTTAACGTGGCATATAGCGCGGTAACCCTCTTGGCGGTCTCATGTATTCCAACGCGTTCCCCAGCAACGGCGGTAACAATGCCTCGTATCAACAGGTTATTGACTGGACAAAGTATGTTCTTTTTCCTGTCTCTTGTTTACCTGTCTCATCTTCCTTTCAGCTTCATGGGTGGCGGTGGCTTCTGTATGAAAGTTTGCGACCCTGCCGGCCAGAATCAACAGGCTCTCTGCCAAAACATCTATGACCGTCTCGGGTGCGCATACAACGCACCCAACAACGCACAAAAGGGTGTTTTCGAGGTCTGTGATGGTGACGACATGTCCCCCGTCGGTGTCTACACTACCGGTGGCGCTACCTCGACCTACTTCCAACCCCCCGAATCTCTTGGCCCCATCACCACCGTCCCATACACCGCTACACCTGCTCCAAGCTCGAACTGCGTGACGTACACAAGCGCAGCACTGTATACTGGTCAGCCAACGCCATCAGGCGCGACCACGAGTTCTTCAGGTGCAAGCGGAGCAAAATCAACGGCAAGCAGCACCAATTCTGGCGCATCACCAGCTAAGACCGGTGGTGCTGCCACTATGGGTGTATCACTTGGCGCTGGACTTGTTGGTGTGGTGTTCGCGATGGCGTTCTTGTCGTAAGACAGTGCAGGTGTCATTGTATTGACAGGGAGAGTCGTTGCATTCGCATTCACATACTGCATTTTTCCAAACGATCATTTTGTTCCATCGCAGTTCGTTATGCCACACCGCATGCATTTTAGTTGAGTTAGACTGACGGGCTTTGGTAGCTTATCATTCATTGCATCGAGATTAGAGTAATATCCACGTTTTTAATGTCATTGATATATACGTACAAAGCCCTCCATTAATTTGGTGGTCCACTCATAGGCCTCATCTAGCCTGTCGTGTGAGGCTTATGTAAGTGTCCGCGATCATTTCAACTTTGTTCTCGCAGGTCTCGAACATGGAGCATCATTTATGTAAACCAACATGACTGAAAGGTATGGCGTACGCATAATATATCGCAATTGTCCTCCTCTTTGAGACTACGTACGGTGCGTACTCCTTGTCATTGCAACTCAGCTGAAAGTTTGGAATAATCTGTTTGCATGCTCGGTGGTACTCAAATCTTCCAAATGATCACTCATCCAACAGATATCCCGAGATTCCTAGTTACTAAATAATATCGCAACTCAAGTACCGCCACTCGTGCTCACGGCGTCACGAGAGTGACGAGACTACGTTCTAGTACGCGATCACCTGATACGTACTAGTCGATCTCACCTTGCGACCACGAAAATATTAACGGAATGAAGTCTAACGTAGAATTCCTCTCTCTCGCTGAAGAACTCCAGTTCTACATTCTGCGTCTCCTTCCCTACCAAGATATTCTTCGTTGCACATCTGTGAGCCGCAATACAGTTTCTATGTTGATGGTCCAAGTTCTATTCTGACAATCCTCTTGCAGGTGTGTAAGGCCCTTCGCCAGACATATGTGTCCTCCTCCGAGCTTCAGTACATCGTTGAACTCGGCGGCCAACATTTGATTCCCATCTCCAATACGGACTCAGACAACCTCGTACCTGTTTCCGAACGCCTACAACACTTGAGGGACAGAGCTCACGCTTGGTTCAGAGTTGATATCCGCTCTGTCAAAACAGTTTCTATACCAAAGCCTTCCTATGTAGACAGTTTCATAGCCGATGGACATATTTACTGGTGGGACGAAGAAGATGACACGGCCACGATCAAACCAATACTCCCAAAGCCCTCGCAACAAACAATCGAGCGTAACTGGTCTCCAGGAACGCTGTGTACAGTTCCCAACTCATCCATCCTCCATATGTTGATGGACCCAGCACAAAACCTGATCGCCGTTGTATATGTCAATGATGACGGGACACTATTAGTCAACCTTAGAGCCCTGGATGACGATAGGTTTCACCCCCAAGCTGCTGGACCAACATTGTTTCTGTCGGAGCTTCCCGGATCTGGCAGCGACGTGGATTTAGAGAATGTGAAGTTCAAGGTTATGGGGAGCCATATCACTTTGAAGTTTGCTGCTTCAAACTATGACACGTGGCGGCTGCATATTTGGGACTGGCAGCACTCAGCGATATCACATGTGAGCTTTGGTCAGAAACCGCTGAAAGACTCCACAGCTGACTCTTGATTCACAGTGTCCTCAGCGTCGATTGTCCACGCATATTTGATTTTTGTTTCCTCGGACACGATAGATTGCTCGTTGTTGCTGGCAATTTGAGGCTCTATTCAATCGAGGATATATCCAAGACACCAGAATTGCTGGCGTCTTTTGTGGTGCCCTGTCAACTACTGTATGCGACAGCATGTCTCCTTCCGGTTGACGGTATCGCGTGTAGCTCAAAGCCGCAGATGCAAGCCCAACCAATGATGTACACCTCAGATCCTAAACACCGGCTACTCTGCATTACCACGTACATCGATAACATGGATGAGTTGCCTATCGTCTACGTCATTTCTACCAGGATTTTCTTCGATCTTGCCGAAATGGCAGTAGCGATGCCAATACCGTGGAAATGCTGGGGTCCTTCAAACACTCGTATTTTCCGGTGCCCGATGGAACACGACGGATGCGCAGTTCACCTTAGCGGGAGTCGAGTTGTACTGTTATCACGAGTCGCAAGTCACTCTCGAAACGCAAGCCAGTGTGGACCCGCAAATATAAGTTATGTATCATGGACTTCAGCCCGCTAGCTGCGACGAACAGACGGGGTCTAGGAAAAGTGGTGACAAAGCCATCTACATTGACATTGAACGCCGCTGATCTAGAGAGCATACGGAACGGTTGTGAGGAGCGCTTGACGACTTTCCTGCCTTACGTCAAGGTCGTATTGGACAGAAAGTTCGCTAATAGCGTTTTGGAGAACATATGGATAGATAAGGATAGGATTTATTTGCTCTCGGACAAGCTCGAGATCATTGATGTTTAGAACGGCCCATGATAGATCGTCAACATTGTTCAGATTGAAACAACAACCACCTCCTTCGTCTATAGAGGCCTTTCTAGGGGAGACCATAGTCTGCTACTTATACGGATATCGGACTTCCCTCCTTGCGCTTTCCGGTTCACTCGGCTCATGTACACAGAATGCTTCCATAGGTACATCCCGGGCAGTACATAGGGAGTCTAAATATGAAACCTGTCGATCATCTATCCTCATAACAAGTTGCTAATTGTCTGCTCTAAACATTGATGACCTCAAGCGTGGTCAACGTACGCATCCAATTTGTGTTGAGTAAGTAAATTCTATCCTTATCGATCCACACGGCTTTTAACTTGTCGAAACTGAACTTCCGGTCAGACACGACCTCGACATAGGGTAGAGACGTCGAAATTGTCAAGCTCTCCGTAAACTTGCAAGTGAAATTAATGATAGATGTCTCTTTCACCACTCGTCCTAGACCCCGCCTGTTCCTCACGGCTAGCGGGCTGAAGTCCATCACATGCAACGCATATTCGTTAGCGTTCGAGTCTGACGCGTCGACTGGGAATGCCTGCAGAACCCGATTCCCGCAAACGTGAATTTTGCATGAATAATGGTGCTCAAAAATACGAGCGTTTGAAGGGCCCCAATGGTTCCACGATATTGGTGTTGCCGCTGCCGTTCCGTCGACATTGAAGAAAACCCTTGTGGAAATGATGAAGACTCGAGTGGGAAAGGATGCAATAAGGCAGATTAGTCGATGTTCAGCGTCCGAGGTGTACGTCGTTTGTTGGGCATGCGACAGCGAGCGGTGCTCAGTATCATCCATCGGAAGGAGACACTGTATGTACGACAATGGGAGGGGCGACAGGAAGCATGCCAGCAATTGTGGCGTCTGGGATATGTCCTCGATCGAATAAAGCTTCAAATTATTATTGGCGACAACCAGTATTCTATTGTTTCCGAGGAAACAAAACCCGATTCCGTGTAGTGTTGTGATACCGAGGACGCTCTAGATAGAGAATCAACTGTCACGACTTTCAGCAATAACAATTTCTAACCGAAGCTCACATTGGATGTCGTTGAGCGCTGCCAGTCCCAAATCTGCAGCTGCCACAAGTTCTCGTAGTAAATCCCGGCTCCATGACCAACCGCAACCTCAACAGAGCGCTGTAAAGCAATATGCCTCCCGAAACCTCTGAGCTTCGCACTTGTTGTTTGAACGCGGTTGTCATCGTATCCAGGCGGCCCTGACAGATACAGTGTCCGTCCAGCAGCGTGGGGGTGAACACTATCACGATCCAGTGCTTCAAGGTCGATGTAGAGTGTCTCGTCACTCTCGTGATCAACCTTATACACGACGGCTTTCAGGTTTTGTGCTGGGTCCATGAATACATCGAGGGTGGTTGTGTTGGGAACTGAACACAACGTTCCTGGAGACCAGTTGCGCTGGATTGTTCGTTGTGAGGGTTTTGGCAATATTGGAACGATTGTGGCCAAGTCTTCCTCTTGGTCCCATAAGTAGAGATGTCCATCGGCGACATATTTTTGCTCAGAGTACGATTCTACAGTGACGGTTTCAAAAGAGTGAAAGTCAACATTGAACCATGCGTAAGCTTTGTCCCTCAAGAGTTGTAGGCGCTTGAAAATAGGACTGTGATTGTACGTGTTGGAGACAGGGAGCAACCCTTGGCCGCCGAATTCAACGATGTACCGGAGCTCGGAGGAAGACATATATGTCTGGCGAAGGGCCTTGCATACCTGCAAGAGGACTGTCAGTACATACTGTGTAGAATGATTATGACAATTATGACTCACGGATGCACAACAAAGAATATCTCGGCAAGAAAGGAAGCTCATAATGTAAAACCAGAGTTCTTCAGCAAGAGTCTGCAATACTGCTTTAGGCTGCATTTCGTGGACCACCCTCTTCACCAGGTGAGACGGGCAAGTAGTCGTCTCGACCATCTGATACGAGTGAGAAGTCTCAAGCGCGCAGCGTGAAAACTTCATATAATTGCGTCCAGAATGCCGTAAATCGGTGTGACGAAACACCCTGCTGGGCACTGGGCGCTAGTCAGTACTCTGAGTATGTCAGTCCTCATGCATGGGAGTACAGGCTAGATCGTGGAAGTACGATGCAACTGCAAAAATAGTTTCACGGACACCGAGGACAGCCTCTGCAGAAGCACAGAAATAAGACATACATTGAAAATATACGGTTTATGACAAAGTAGAAAGGACAGTACGTTACCATCAGTCCGATGTTCCGAGCATAGGAAGACTGCTTTGCGTGCCCTCAGGGTACTCGTATCTGTTCCTGGACAGTGAAGAGGGGAGAGGATGCTGCCACACTCGCACGTGAGGGAGGTCCAAAGTTTCAACATTCTGCAAATTGAAATCAAACATCAACAGCAAAGTTGATACAACAAAGACTCACTTTGAGCTGTGTCATCCAGTGACGTTGAACAGCCAGGAGGAAATATACGAAGATACACACCATAACTTAAATGTGTACGTGTCGCCTTAGCTCTTGAGCTCATCGTTTCACATCACTGCCGAGCGTCGATTAGAAGTATGATTAGATAGGACAAGATCGAGCATGTATTATGTGGTGATAGGATATAGTGATAGGGTCTGTCATCTCCGGATGTATTGTGCGGTGGCTCGAGAACTCTACACATAGAGAACACTATTTTCGACATTGAGTATCAGCAAGGTGAATATGGAACTTCGGACGCGCGCCGCATGGACCAGCGGCACGGTGGGACGCACTCGTGCGACTAGCTTACTAGTCTATGTCTTAACTCGTTAGTTTTTCATAAACATAAATAAAATAAAATGGATTATAAATCCAAAGGTGATCTAATTTGCATATTTCAATGTAACAGGGCTCATGGCATCAATATTTGATGGAAGCCACCGGGCAAAGTTTTTTTTGCTCGAAACATCGACCCGAACCTACATAGCAGAAAGGGCGTTCGGTAGGTGGGCCACAGCAGCTCACGAAACGAGATAGACGTCGAAGTTCTGCTGGTGAGAGATGAGTCAAGTGTAAATGTGAAATTGATTAACAAAACTTGAAGTGGTGAACGAGCACAACCATTGAGAAAGAGCGTAATCGAGTAAAATTGACCCTGCGAGTCGCAGGAATAGTGACGAAGCAAGAAAGATGAGCCATGAAACGACTTACTAGGAACATAATGTAGGATAGGCTACACACGGAGCCGGGAGGACTAATACGATGCCCGAAGAAGTATAGCTCCAAATATCTCAATTCTCAGCGGTCCACGTATTGTCACCGACTGAGCGAATCAGTCGTCCAGCCATCCATCGGTTCAACTTGTTCCTATGTACCTCGATTCGATTCGGCTCGGCGCGCGGTAAGTGGCACTAGTACCAACATTGACTGATACTGACCTGAACTCGACCCGACCCCCAAGAAGGCGTCTAAGAATGCACAAAGCTGTTCGGAGGCCTATGCATTATGTGTTGTGCGTTATGCATTGCCAGTGCGTTCTACAGTGGGACCCACCCAAAGTCTGATGGATTACGAGAACCATGTGTTATGAGGCTATACCAAGTGTAGTGTACAGCATGCACATTGCACAGCAATCTCGTAACCTCCTGCAGCAGGACATGCACCCAGCACTCGTTCTTGAACTGTATGTCACCACCATTCAGCAAGCTTTCCATAGATCGAAACATCATCCCATCCCATCTCCACCACGCTTCGGCTCGGACCCTTCGAATTCAAGTTGACGACTCCAACAGTCAAATGTACGTCTGTCGAGATAAATATCACTCAGATGCATTTCTAAGCGCACCCAGCTAGTACTCTCAAATTGTCTCTTTCATCGCGGATATCACAGGCTTTGTGAATGAGTGAGGAACAGTGTCGGTTTTTTTCACTCTTGTCCCTCTCTCGCTTTCCGACCTTTTTGGCAGTTCTTCCATCGTCCGAAGGAACTTGGGCGAGGCTGTCCCAAGTTGCTGTCAAGGGTGCTCAATATAACTCCCGCGAACGTCAGCCCCACCCAAAGTGTTTGGAAGGGACACGGGTGGATCTCCTCAAATACATCCACGGATTACTGGACAAAGGAGAGAAGAATCAACTTATCTGGTTACATGGCGCAGCAGGCGTCGGAAAGTCTGCCGTTGCGTTCACCGTAGCTGAGAGGATGAAAGGTCTAAAAGTGACAAAGGAGACGAATGTCGAAAAGCGGCTAGCGGGAACATTCTTTTTCTCGCGCAAGCACACGAAACGTCGCACAGCTGAATATTTCTTTGCGACGCTTGTCTACCAGCTTGCCAACAATTTTCCTAGCATCCGGAAGGATGTGAATAGAGCTATCCGCGATAATCCCACTCTACTAGACCCCGACGCACCTCTATGCGACCAGATGGAGGCTCTCTTTCTCCAACCTCTTCGGTGGCTTCGATCCAGATTGTGCAAGTGTCTGCCTTTGACGTTTATTATTGATGCCCTTGATGAATGCACATCCGAACCCGAGCTTACCGATCTTATCCTTTCCCTTGCACGGGCTCTTCGTGAGCCTGATCTACCCGTGATACACATTCTACTCACGAGTCGCTCGGAATCGCATATCTGCAAAGTCTTTCAGAACAAGGAGGTGCGGCCGTTGTTGTGCGAAATACCCGTGAAAATTTCTGGAGAGGGTGTTGCTACCATCATCTCACTTGATGGCGCCGATGTTGACGAAGACATCTATATTTTTTTGCAGCATTCCTTCGAAGAGCTGGCAAATCGCCATACTGATTTCCCGAAGCCATCGAAGGATGATCTTGCGAAGCTGGCGAGCCGAGCGGGCAGACGTTTCATCGTGGCGTCTACAATGATGAAGTTCATCATCGATGATGAAGACAATGATCCCCGCGATCGGTTACAGCTGATGCTCAAGCTAACGAGCGAGCTGCTACCAGGAACGGAGGTGTATAAGTTATACGATTGTATCCTCTCCACGTGTGCCGACCACAAGCGGGCTTACATGCACTTGTCCATTGTCGCCGCCCTCGCAGACCCTCTTCCCATCTCGCAAATCTCGTCACTTCTTGGCCCTGGTTTGGGCAGGGATGTGCAGGCAACGCTGACACAGTTACGGTCTGTGATGGATATCCCTACAGACAGCACCCTCCCTGTGAATATTTATCACTCATCCCTTCGCGACTATGTTTCCGACCGCTCAAACTGCGGCCTCCCTCAAGTATGTGATATCGCATCACCCCACTCCCTACTCGCACATTCGTCTCTCCGCTTGATGACGGATAGTACAGAAAGCACGGCTCTCTTGGACGCACTCTCAGACCTAAAGAAACAGAGTCAAGCCATGCAACCTGAGGATCCCCATCAATTACAAGTTTCGCTATCCTTCCTTGTTCGGCCACCAGAGCCACTGTCAGTTCTCATCTGTATGCTGTGGCTTCGGGGAGATCGGACTTCAGATTTACAAGCTTGGCCAGGAACCGTGGACGGGTGTGCCTGGGTGCAGACTACGAATGGGCGAGACTGGCTACAGACCGAGGGAGCACGAGACTGGCTACAGACCCAATCAGGACAACACTGGCTGCAGACCCAGTCAGGACGAGACTGGTTGCAGACCCAGTCTGGACGAGACTGGCTGCAGACCCAGACAGGACGAGACTGGCTGCAGACCCAGACAGGACGAGACTGGCTGCAGACCGAAGGAGGACGAGACTGGTTGCAGACCAAAGGAGGACGAGAGTGGCTGCAGACTGAGGGAGGGCGAGAGTGGCGGCTGCAGACCGTGGGAGGACGCGAGTGGTGGCTGCCGACCGAGGGAGGACAACAATGGTTGCAGACAGTGGGAGCACGGGACTGGCTGCAGACTGCGGGAGGACGAGATTGGCTGCAGACTGCGGGAGGACGAAACTGGCTGCTGACCCAGGGAGGACGAGACTGGCTGCAGACTGCGGGAGGACGAGACTGGCTGCAGGCCTGGAATGAACGAGACTGGCTGCAGACCCAGGGTGGACGAGACTGGCTGCAGACCCAGGGTGGACGAGACTGGCTGCAGACCCAGACAGGACGACGCTGGCTGCAGACCGAGGGTGGAGGAGAGTGGCTGCAGATTGAGGGAGGACGACACTGGCTGCAGACCCAGGGAGGACGACACTGGCTGCAGACCCAGGGAAGCCGAGACTGGCTGCAGACCCAGGGAGGCCGAGAC
>MU177949.1:20166-36761 GCA_016695465.1 Suillus americanus | reverse complement strand
CAGACCCAGGGAGGCCGAGACTGGCTGCAGATCCAGGGAGGACGACAATGGCTGCAGACCCAGGGAGGACGACACTGGCTGCAGACCCAGGGAGGCCGAGACTGGCTGCAGACCCAAGGAGGACGAGAGTGGCGGCTGCAGACTGTGGGGGGACGCGAGTGGTGGCTGCAGACAGAGGGAGGACGACACTGGCTGCAGACAGAGGAAGGACGACACTGGCTGCAGACTGAAGGAGGACGACACTGGCTGCAGACCCAGACAGGACGACAATGGCTGCAGACCGAGGGTGGACGAGAGTGGCTGCAGATTGAGGGAGGACGAGAGTGGCTGCAGACCCAAGGAGGACGAGAGTGGCGGCTGCAGACCGTGGGAGGACGCGAGTGGTGGATGCAGACCCAGGGAGGACGATACTGGCTGCAGACAGAGGAAGGACGACACTGGTTGCAAACACAGGGAGGACGAGAGTGGCTGCAGACAGAGGGAGGACGAGACTGGCTGCAGACCCAGGGAGGACGAGACTGGCTGCAGACCCAGGTAGGCCGAGAGTGGTGGCTGCTGACCCAGGGAGGCCGAGACTGGCTGCTGACCCAGGGAGGACGAGACTGGTTGCAGACCCAGGGAGGACGAGACTGGCTGCAGAACCGGAAAGGACGAGACTGGTTGCAGACCCAGGGTGGCCGAGACTGGCTGCAGACCCAGGGAGGACGAGACTGGTTGCAGACACAGGGAGGACGAGAGTGGTGGCTAGAGACGGGGACAGGACGACACTGGCTGCAGACCCAGGGAGGTCGACACTGGCTGCAGACCCAGGGAGGTCGAGAGTGGCTGCAGACCCAGGGAGGACGAAATTGGTTGCAGACCGAGGGTGCACGACGCTGGTTCCAGACCGAGGGTGGACGAGACTGGCTGCAGATACAGGGTGGACGAGACTGGGTGCGGACCGAGGGAGGACGAGACTGGTTACAGACCGAGGGAGGACGAGAGTGGCTGCAGACCAATGGAGGACGACACTGGCTGCAGACCGAGGATGGACGACACTGGCTGCAGAGCTCGAGAGGACGACGAGAGTGGCTGCAGACAGACGGAGGACGAGAGTGGCTGCAGACAGACGGAGGAAGAGAGTGGCTGCAGACTAAGGAAGGACGAGAGCGGCTGCAGACTCAGAGAGGACGCCATCTACCCCAGACCCAGACGGGGCGAAACTGGCTGCAGACCGAAGGAGGACGAGACTGGTTGCAGACCAAGGAAGGTCGAGAGTGGTGGCTGCAGACCCAGGGAGGAAAACGCTGGCTGCGGACCGAGGGAGCACAACACTGGCTGCAGACCGAGGGAGGACGAGAGTGGCTGCAGACCCAGGGAGGACAACACTGGCTGCAGACCGAAGGAGGACGAGACTGGCGGTTGCAGGCCGTTGGAGGACGAGAGTGGTGGCTGCAGACCGAGGGAGGACGAGAGTGGCTGCAGACCCAGGGAGGACGACACTGGCTGCAGACCTCGGTGGGCGGGCGAGACTGGCTTCAGACTTTGGGTGGACGAGACTGGCTCCAAACGCCCCATGGTCAGACATGGCAATCCACCCCTGCGGGATCTATATGGGCAACTATGGAGGAATTTTCGAGTGCGTTGGAAGCAATCAGCAACTATACCATTGTCCCAGAATTGGCTTTATTGCCAACCTTCCAAGTAGTCCAGCAGCTCAAAACCTTACCGGATTTCTTAATGTTTCCGATATTCCTGGCGTTGATACCCCGAGATTATTTCACCTCTGCATTGCCAGAAGTTCCTGACAAGGAGATCATCCATGCTATGAATCTCTTTATAGCTTTTGCAAAGGAGGCACAGGAGCGAAGTCAATCATCTTCCGACGCTCTCAAGTATGCATCCCAAAACTGGTTTGTTCACCTGTCTCGTGCCCCAAATCCATGGGACGACACCCTTAGCCATATGTTCCAGGTTTTCTGGAATCGTCACCTCCTTTCCTGGCTCGAACGGCAATGGTGTTTGAAGGGACTGCGATCTTGTCTTGATATTTTATCGCAGGGGCAGAAACTTCCAAAGGTTATTACCTTGCTTCAGGTTTGACTTTTTTTGTCACTTTGAGAAACCTCTTTTAATTCTCTCAACCTCAGTTTGAATCTTCAATGAACAGCCTAATGAACGGTTGTCAGCCGTCGGTCCCAATTCCCGGGAGTCAATAACAGAAGCTTCGGCCATCCTTTCCCTCTCACTTCGCATGTGGTAGGAAGCAGGACGAGGGTTGTTTTCCAGTACACTCCACGGAAACCAGTGTGTATTTGCACACGATCGACTGTAATTTATATCATCCACTGTAGACTAGTTGTCAGAGACATCATGATGGAAAAAAACCTGCTTCCATGTCGCGGTATACAACTTTGAACAACAAAACGGGTGGGACACGCGTCGAACATGTCAATATAGGGAGAACATTGTAGAAAGAGATGGAAACAATATAGCACACGGCGTGACAATAACAACAAGCTTTTGAAATACTCGAGCGCAGAATGTACGTGTGGTGTTGGGAGATGAAGTGGTATGCGGTAAGAATGGTTCATATAGCAGAGCGAGAAGTATGAATTGGCAGAGCACATCAATGGAGATATATACATCCAAATGAAACTAGAAAAAGTACGCGCTGGGCGCGAGGGCGTTGACATTTTACCGGTAGTCGTTATAGCATCGCCGGTGGTTGGTGTGGTGGATGACGAAGAATATCTCAGCTGCCTGTGGTTGCGAAGATGGCTTAGCGACACCAGTGGTCTTCGGAGGCCGTGATCTGCTTGCAGTTAGTAGTAGGGGTTGAAGTTGAATGGCATACGCTCAAGTGACGTTCGACCTTCGGTCCTTGTGCAGTGGGTTGGAGTCTACTAGCATCATAGCGAGTTGTTACAACGACTGATATTATGCTATGATAGCTAAATGATTTGGAGCAAAGCTTGGAGCACACGCGCCTATCAAAGTAGAATTTCTGATTCGAATTTTACGTAAGTGCGCCCATTTGCCGCGTAACTTAGCTCTCTCACAACGCTCATCGCTTAGCGCTTATTAATGCATTGGTGGCCTCTACCCCACTTGCCGTCGCTTTACAATCCACACCTTCAAGTAAGTGCCACTTGCCGTCGCTTTACAATCCATGTCACTCACTCACATCAAGTCTGGCTGTGCAGCCCCTGCGCCGAGATTCTGACTGGAAAGCCCTTTCAGAACTTTAAATGACACTGGCCCCGAGCGCTCCTTACATCCATCAAGTGCACCACTAATAATATTATGCCATTCTTTGTTTCAACTTTCGCCGACTGAGAGTCTCCCAGCGTGACGTCTTCTACCTCCGAGTCAGTGACGTTCAGAGTCGTTCATTTTTTTTACCCACAGATCAGGCCTCAGGTACGGGTTCACGGCTTCCATCGCGAAGCCCATCAGGAAGCATCGCTACCGCAATCCTCCGTGATCATCTTTGCGCAACCGTGACTGACGCGGCTGAAAAAGGGGTTATATTTCACGTACGCTTCGTAAGCACTTCGCGACGTAATTTGATGGTTTTGGCTGTGCATGAATTCTTTCACGGCGTGTTTCAAACAGGGTTAACCCTGGTTATCCCTGTTTAACCTTATCGCTTTGTCCAATGAGAAGAGTGATGGATCAGCCAACTTATCAGTTGTGACATTCAAGCGTAAGATCGGGGGTCTGAAACTATGACATGCGTAAGCGTAATATAAAGGTACTAATAGCCCACTCAATTTGCAGCTTTTTTCGTCCAGTTTATTTTTTTCACGAGCAAATAGTGCTCCTGTCGGCGTATCGCTGTGGCCCGAAGTAATAACAAGTAACACTCTGCTCGTATCTTTCTCCTCATCGTAAGTCTAGCAGTTCGGAAGTCTTGTGGGTTTGTCATCTTCAACTGACGCTTTCAACAGGGTTGGCTAGGATGCAGTGGAAGCTCCCAGTCACGCAACAAGAAACCATCACTTGCTATGATGACTTGGGCAACTCAAAAACGCACGGTCCAGAGCAGAGATATGTCAGCCCTACCACTGGGATCTGTCGAAAGCTCGTCGTGCAAGCCGTCAATCCCCTCGGCAAATCCGAAGTCGTCATCAGCAACCACACCAACCAGGCAAGCAAAATCGCCATATGGCTGCTAGCCAATTCCCCCATACGAGGGTGGATCCTTTTTAAATGGGTAGCCGTATGGTTTTGGTTCACGTTGAAGCTCTTCTGGTCAGTCGTCTGGCTGCTCGCACAACTTTTCTTTCCTATCGACTTGGCGGATGACACTGGGGAGGATACGGATGTGTATAACAGTGGATACTACAAACCGTATGCTCGCGGGTTCCAGGGTCAGCTATGGGCAGCTCGTTCGCTTATGGAGCATTCTTCCCGCATTATCGAGGAGGGCGAGATGGATATCCCTACACATACCCTTTATCCTCGACTTCTTATTATTCGCGACCCGATCCGAAATGAGTGGGTCCCATGTACAGATCGCGACACCATCATCCGTACCAAATTCATTGCCATCTCTTACCGTGCCGTTGATGCCTTCACTCGAGGCCCAGATCAGGAGACAGAAAAGGCTCAGTTCACAGAGGAGGTTCGTGCAGCGGTGCTCGAACAGAAATACGATGCGTATTGGCTCGACTTGGAGTGCATAGGAGAGACGCCGTCAGAGAAGAATCGAGATTTGTATTGCATGGCGGATGTCTACCGTGGAGCAGAGGTGACTTTGATCATGCTCGGCAAATCTGCCGCTGGGGAGAACGAGTGTTGGAGAGGATGGGGCGAACGGGTGTGGACCATGCCCGAAGCCCTCCTAAGCTCTCGCCTTTGCTACAAGTTCCGAGATCGGGAAGTGGTCACGCCGTTGTCGTTGTTTGAGCTGGCCAACCTGGCCTATACAAACTACGATATTGAACAGGCTATCATCAATGCATACAGCGGGAAGGATCCGCTTGAGAGGCTGGAGCGCTTGACGCTGTTAAAATCAGCTATATGGCGGCGCGGTACGGCAGCTCTAGCACCGGGTGTTGCTCCTCCACCGCCAAAGCTGGATATGATCGGCGAGAAGTCTGTCACCAGTGGAGCGTACAAGGCTGAGCGTGTGTATGCGCTGATGGGCTTTTTTGAGCACCGGATTCAGCCAAACCGCTCGGAGGACGATTTGCACGCTCTTGTGAGGCTGTCAATGGCCAACGACAACGATCGTATCGCTGAGCGCATGGTATCCATGTTACCCTCCACCATCACCAAGACGGCGTGTTGGTACTCTGACGACGATATCTACCGCGCCAACCTTTGGGATATTCTACCGGAGATCCAGGTCGCTGGTATCACGGAGAATGGAGCTCTTGTAGTTGATGGGTGTCGGGCTGCAGCCATCAGATGGAAAGATTTTCCAGAGGTTGCGTTTGTGACCACAGATTCGTTGAGGAGGACCATTATCGGTTTCATTCCGTATC
Organism: Suillus americanus; assembly: GCA_016695465.1. Classification (NCBI taxonomy): domain Eukaryota; kingdom Fungi; phylum Basidiomycota; class Agaricomycetes; order Boletales; family Suillaceae; genus Suillus; species Suillus americanus. Next base: position 31,287 of record MU177949.1, on the reverse strand, counting down.
TCTCGTGGCCAACTCTTATCATCGGGCTAGGTGTTTTTATGATCAACCGAGTGGGAGGCATCACGCTCATCGTAATCGGAATCGTGCTCCTCATTGTTTCCCCTCGACTTTTCGTTTTCAGTCAATCTGGGCGTATTGTCAGCGCACAACCATGGTTCATCGGAGTGAAAGGGGTCGTCAGTATCAACGAGGTAGAGAAGCACTTGTACGGTGGCGCCAGAGGACACTTCCCAAGAATGTATTTCACGCCGAGCGGATCACAGTTCTCGATTCCAGAACGAGGCATGGAACGGGGAGGTTCGTACAGACAATACGACTATGCCAAACTAGCGGATAGTGGACCAGATGCGGGACACGTATATACGCTCATCGACACGTACTCGTCGACGATGTACTATTTCCGTGCGGAGCGACCCCCGACAGTGTGTATATTCGCCGGACGGGAGGGAGGGCTTGGGAGGTTTGTGCTGTGTTCGGAGAAGTGTAATATCAACGAGCTGCATAAGGAGACCGTGTTGAGGATGCCGACGGAGATCAGTCAGAAAATGGAGTTGTCTGGATGGATCGCGCTTGGATGAGATTGTTTTGCTAGGGCCTTTCACTATCTTTTGCTAGGACTTTTACTATCCTTGAACATGTACTTTACTGATACCCTCTATCTAAGATTATAGCAACATATTATGAAGATTCATTGCAAAACGCTACCGCTTGATATAACTCTTGTTAAGACCCATAATAATGAACACTTCGACGCAGATAATTCTCGGGCGTCTGGATTCGAGCTGACTGTCCCAGGGCTCACGCGTCACGTCTAAAACTCTGAGTGTCGTGTGGAAAGACGCAGATTACGCCCGAGACGCCGACCTGACACCAATCTAGACGTTGGCAGTGCTTACTGAGCACTAGGAGTACTCAGTACTCAGGGGTACTGACCCAATTGGAAATTTGTTCCTGACAAGCGCAACTATTCAATAGCTTGTCCACTCACTGATCCAATGGTTGGTGACTTGTCAAGGGAGTGGACTACGAAATTAAGCCTAAAACAGTATTCCTGTCTCTTGCTGAAGAACTCCTGGTTTGCATCCTAGGCTTCCTTTCTTGCAGAGATATTCTTCGTTGCATATCCGTGAGTCGTTGTCGTTGCCGTAGACGGAATCCTATACTGAGTCACTAGTCCTTCCAGGTATGTAAGACCCTTCGGCAGGCGTACATGTCCTCCTCCGAGCTCCAGTACATCATCGAGCTCAGCGGCCAACGCTTGCTCCCTGTCTATAATATGGGCGATCACGCCCCTATTTCTGAGCGCTTACGACGCTTGAGCGATAAAGCCCATGCATGGTTCAAGTCTAACGCCTATTCTTTCCGAACGGTTTTCTCGCCGGGAGTCCCTTTTCCTGGGCCGGGATACGTCTCCGGTGAACATCTCTACTCGTGGGACCACTTCAATGACTCGGTCACCATCAGCCCAATACCATCCAAGTTCTCACAACAAACAATCGAGCATGACTGGTCAGCAAGAACGTTATGTCCATTTCTCCAGGCAGTAACGCTTGATGTATTGATGAACCCTGCACAAAACTTGTTCGCCATCGTGTATGATGTTAACAAGACTATCAAGATCTACCTAGCCACTCTGGATGATGGTCGTGTTCACCCTCGCGCTGCTGGACCGGAGTTGGTTCTGGGGCTATTTAAGTCACGTGAAGCTCAAGTGTTACGGAGGCATATCGCTTTGCGGCGCCTCTTGTACATTGGAACAACTGGGACTTGGCCTTCGGATAGGCAGTGGCAGCTGCAAATTTGGGACCGGCAGCACTCGACGACATCCTGCGTGAGTCTTCAAGTTCATAGTCAGGAATAGCTGAAGAATTGACAGTTGGTTTTGAATTTAGAGCGTGCTCACCGGCAGTCCATTATTAGACTCAGTCGATTTTAATTTTCTCGGAAATGACGGGTTACTCGTTGTCGCCAATGATTTGAAGCTGTATTCGATTGAGGATATATCCGGACGCCACATGTTTTCTGTTACCTTTCTCGGTGGTGAACATAGAGTGTATCTTCCGACTGAGCATAACTATAGCTCGCAGCAGCAGCCGCAAGCCCAGTACACCGAAGACCCTGAACATAGACTGCTATGCCTTGCCTTAACTAATCGAATGATCTTGTTCATCTCGACATGTTCGCGGTTTTAAGCACGAGACACGAAATGCACTCAAAGTTCACGTCCGCGGGAATCGAGTTTTGCTAGTATCCAAGATGATGTCAGAGACACATGAATATGAGTTGCGTATGATGGACTTTAGCCCGCTGGCCGTGACGAATAGATGGGGTCTAGGACAAGTGGTGAAAGAGCGAACTACGATAGTCCAAAGTGGTTCCAATTCCAAGTGGCACGAGAAATCAAGGGACCAGCAGTGCTTGACGATTGAAACGTCTCTGGCTTACGTCGAGGTAGGAAGATCGGTGGTGGGTGGTTGCAGGATGCATGGATGGATAACGATATGATTTATTTGCTGCTGGAGGAGTGTTTAGCAAGTTTGAGGTTATTAACATTTAGAGGTAGGTACCACGGCTATGTAAGTCTGTGCAGATTGTTATCGGCGACGACAAGCAAGCGTGGGCATCGCCATTCATATCGGCGACAACTTAAGTACGCAGTAGCAGGCAGTGATAAGCACCCGAAGCGAACAACACGAGCGCTTGATAGAGCCAGCTACTAGCTAGATCTAGCCTGAGTGAAAGGGAAACCCACGATTATATTGACTCGCATGACGTCCATATGGCAGATTATTACGCTTAAACTGCCTAAACCCTTCGGGCCTTCTGGTTCTGGTCCTTCTGGCACTTCTTTCATCTCCATTTATTTCAATTTTCTGACCGACTTGTTGTTTATTCCAACTTGAAACAGATTGAATCCTCTACAGGCCCTGTTTAGCCGCTGGCAGGGCTGGCACCTAGGAGAGGAGTTCTTGTAACTTAGCAGCTCGTAGCTGTGCCACAGGAGGTCCTCGGCCCTCTATATCAACCTTGAACTGCTCTTCAAGTTCAGTCGTCCTTTTCAACTGGTCCGACATCGTTGGACCCGTTCGAAACTCATCTTACTAGCACCACCATCTCAATATGGCACCGGCCGTGCCCAAGAAAGCCCAAAAACTTGGGCGTGCTCTCAAATCCGCAGCCCGCTTCCCGGGCCGTGGTAGCGGTCGAAACCACTACTCTCCCTCCCCAGGTGAACAACCAGTCGTCTTCCTTCGCGTTCAAGTCATTGGTTGTCGTGGCCTTGCCAGGGCTCGAAATGGCACACAGGCAAAGGAGGGCGACCTCAATCCGTGAGTCTGCTAGTGTCGTGTCAATACACACGACCCTGATGTTTGCTATCATGTGATTATAGCTTGGTCGTCGTTTCCCTTCTCAATAATCGACACCATACTCCTGTCCTCAAACGCACTCCTAATCCAGTCTATGTAGCTAAAGATGCAACTTTCGATTTTCCTATTTATCTCTCTCTTGCTGATAGGCTAGGGTCCGTTGAACTAGTCGTCTGGGATAAGGATACCTTGAAGTTGAAGAAGGAATACGTTGGCGAAGTCGCGCTCACTCTCGAGTCTTGGTTTCGGGATGTCGACGGCGACCTGCTTGTCAATGGCCTATGTTTCTCAGCTGAAACTAATCAGGTGCGTTCCTTTCCGCCTTATTCATGCATGCTTGGTATTGATATAAGGCTGTAGTCACGCTCTGTAAACCTCGTATCGACACGTGCAAACACGCACGCATCCGGAATGGCAGTGGTCAAACTCGGTTTCATTGCACCCCCTGGTGCACAATCCCCGATGGCTTTTGAGCGAGTCTTTGCTGAACTCGTAAAGCGATCCCGCCCGAGTGTCGTTTCTGCCCCTCCAGTGCGTCTCACGTATTTCTTCTTCCTTTCCAGATTAACTCATTCATCTCCCATAGACAGAAGGTATCGGCACCCTGCGATCTCATTTGACAGGCCCAGCATACGAAGACGATGGTGGAATTAGTTCTGATGAGGAAGACCATGACGACGACGACGTTGTTGAGGAAGGAGAAGATGAAGATGAAGACCTCGTCCTCCACCTCTCCCGTCTTTACCTGTCCCCATCTCTCTTACAAGATCAGACTCACGAGAACGGAGAACACGAGACAGCACGTCCCACAGTGGCACCCCCGCGTCTTCATCTTCCTTCCCCGACACTCTCCTGTGTCGAGCCCGAGGAACAGAAGCCTGAGACTACACATTCGATACCTCTTGTTGCGACTACTACACCTACCACAACTCCGCCCAACATCACGTCTGCATCGAAAAGCAGACTCCCGAAACTCTTCCCCCGCCGGCCCAATCTCCTCACTTCACCTTCCTACGACACGAATGCTCCTCACACGGCCCGCTTGCATCGACGGTCAGTGAGTGCGGGTGATATTGTTCCCATCCCCTCTCCCGTATCACCAGGTCCTTCTAGTGCCGTCTATCAGACACAGAAAAAGATATTCCGAAAATCTTGGTCAAGTAAAAAGGTAGATTACAACTTTTCAACTGCGAACTCGAACGATATAGTCGGGATCGTGATGCTCGAGATACAAGGCGCGACTGACCTGCCTAAGCTGAAGAACAGTGCGTTTGAACTCATTGTCGTTCACTTCCGGTGTTGACTCCTCTTTACAGTGACCCGCACCGGCTTTGACATGGATCCCTTCGTAGTGATCTCTTTCTCCAAAAAGATCTTTCGCACGCGTATAATCCGACACTCCCTCAACCCTACTTGGGACGAGAAACTCCTCTTCCACGTCCGTCGATATGAGACATCCTTCAAGGTCCAAATGACGGTCCTTGACTGGGATAAACTATCGAGTAACGACCACGTGGGCGATGCATGGTTAGACGTCGGCGAATTGGTGAGAGACGCGCCGCAGCCTGATCCACGGACGGGGCTTTATGCAGATGTGTGTGGGGAGAATGATGCGGAAGGAAGTGGAGAAGGAAGGGAGATGAAGCAGTTTTGTTTGCCCTTGACGACAGCGAAGGAGATGCCTTGGGAGGCGAAGCATAATCCTACTATTTCCTTCCGGTGCGTTCGACTTATTGTCTACTGTCTTCGTATTTTTTAATGTCGTGACAGAGCAAAGTTCCAACCCTATGCCGAGCTTCGTCAGCGGTTCTGGGCACAGTATCTGAAGCAGTACGATACGGATGATACCGGTTCCATATCGCACGTGGAGCTCACATCCATGCTCGATTCTCTCGGCTCAACACTCTCTGCGCAGACTATCGACTCATTCTTCACTCGCCACCGCAAACGACCAGCAGAAGACGAACTAACGATTGAAGAATCGATCCAATGTCTAGAAACAGAGCTTGTACGACCAACATGCGAAAAGAAGAGGATCGATACCATAGACACCTTCATGGACAGAGATAACAGTGCATCTGCATCAGAATCTAACACACCTGGAGAAGAACTTGGATTACACCTAGCGTTTGGACGGCCGTTCTTGGGCAACCTAGATTTCTCAGGTCCGCCCTTGGGCGCAATATTGGGGGAAGAGTCGCCTACGGATTTGGGAAGGTCGTTATTTGCGACGGAGTCGAACGATAGTCCGTTGTTGAACGTTTGTGTCCCGGAGCCTTCGTCTGCGGCATCGACGCCTGATGGATCTAGATCCAATAACACGATGCAGGACTCTGCTTCGTCGTCTGACCCCGACGATTTGACTTCAGCCCAAGCGTCCTCGTCAGATACCTTTGAGCGGGTTATTAATATTAAGAATTGCCCGTTGTGCCATCGACCGAGGCTGAACTCGAAAGCGGAGATGGACATCATCACGCATCTGGCTATATGCGCGAGTCAGGATTGGGCCCAGGTTGATAGAATTGTGGTTGGGAATTTCGTGACTGCGAGTCAGGCGCAGAGGAAGTGGTATACGAAGGTTATTTCGAAGGTGTCGAATGGGAATTATAGGATTGGAGCTGTGAGTATTATAGCTTATTGTCTTGGGTCGTGCTGATGATACCTCTCTTAGAACTCGGCGAATATCATCGTGCAGAATCGGATGACGGGGCAGTTGCAAGAGGAGAAGATGCAGGTGTATGTTCGGCTTGGAATTCGGTTATTGTATAAGGGTGCCAGGGGAAGGATGGAGGGCGCACGAGGTTCGCATATCCATATCATATCCGACATTCATCCTAATTCGACTTGTTTTAGCTCGTCGCCTTCTCAAGTCGTTATCCATCAAACAAGGCGCCAAATACGATTCACCAGAATCAGCCCGCCATATCCCGAGTTTCATCGAGTTTCATGGACTTAAGGTCAATGAGATCTTGGAGCCGATCAGTTCTTTCAGTATGTTTCTCGCCTCTTCTATGCGTACCTCGTTAATTTCATTTTGGTTTGTCAGAAACCTTCAACGATTTCTTCTACCGTAAACTCAAGCCCTCCGCCAGACCCGTCGAAAGCCCCGACGACCCCCGCCGCCTCGTCAGTGCTGCCGATTGCCGTCTCATGGTCTTTGAAACTGTATCCGAAGCTACAAAGCTCTGGATAAAGGGCCGCGAGTTCAGCATTGCGAGATTACTGGGCGATGTGTATCGCGATGAGGCGGAAAGATACGTAGGTGGCCCTCTGGCGATTTTCAGACTCGCACCACAGGATTATCATCGTTTCCATGTTCCTGTGGATGGGAGGATTGGGGAGATTAGGGATGTGAAAGGGGAGTATTATACCGTGAATGTGGGTGGTTTTGTCTGTTTTGATTGATTGGGGACTAATGCACGGTAACGTGGTTAGCCTCAAGCGATTCGGAGCGCGTTAGATGTCTATGGAGAAAATGTGAGGAAGATCGTACCTATTGATAGTCCACAGTTTGGACGGGTCATGGTGGTTTGCGTTGGTGCGATGATGGTGGGGAGTATTAAGATAACTGTTAATGAGGGACAGGATGTCAAGCGCGGTCAAGAGCTTGGATATTTTGCTTTTGGTGCGCAATTTCTTTCTGTATTTCATATACTTGTTTTCTAAATGAATGTATCGTTACAGGGGGCTCGACGATCGTCGTTTTATTCGAGAGGGGAGCAGTGGAATGGGATGAAGATCTAGTGATTAATGGTAGAGCGTGTTTGGAGACATTGGTCAGAGTGGGGATGGGGATTGGAACTTGTAGGCGGTATGGCCCAAGTGGTAGGGTATGACCTTTGATTTTTTGCGCTCATTGCATGGATATGACAGACGACAATATTGATACTAATATACATATATCATGATCACTAACGTTATTAACTTATAGTTCGCTGTCGTATTGAGTGTTCAATTGACGTGCATCTTGATTTTGTGTGGGGTGGCATGTTCATTAGACTGATATTTATAGCTTCCATCAGAGTTGTATCCAACTCCAGATTTGAAACTGTGGTGGAGCATAGCCCCGATGTCATCATCACTACAGGCTATGCCAGGCTATATCCTAATCCGCTACTTATATTTAATGGTGAGCTCGAATCTTCCATTCCACAATTTCCATCTTCTAGCATCCTGAGATCCTTCAAAACATTCCATGGTGAGTCGATTCTATATAAATTGTTTTCTTACTCAACTTCAATGGTCACTCCTAGTTTAACCACCGCGATGGACGTCACGAAGGGCGTGGAGAACGTCTGCATGATCGTCGCGAACAGTTCGAGGAGCGTCTGAATGACCGCCGCGAAGCGCTCGAGGAGCGCCGATTTGGACATGGACGTCACAGAGAACATTCAGAAGAGCGTCGACATGAACGATACGATGACCATCGCCGCGACCGAGATCAGCCCCACCCGCCCCCAGCTGGAGGGTTCAACAGGGAGGATTTCGTCTCTGATGAACAATTCAATAGGATGATGCATAGCGGCGGGCCCGGGGGGTTCGAAAGACCGCGCACGGAAGGTGATCATATCGGCGCTGAGGACTTTGGAGAATGGGATCGACAGAGGTAAGTTTATCTGATCTCTGTGGTGATTGCATCATGATGTGAGCTGATGATGGATGATTCCACTAGACCACCTCAGAACGCTGGCTACCAAGCATCATACCTGCAGCAGTCCGAACCGTCGGGTCTGCGATTTCCTGAAGCACCTCTGCCACCCATCCCCCATGAACAGCGCACATCTGGTCATGAGAGCGGCGCATATCCTCAGCCTTCTCACAACCAGTATGCTGTCCCAGAATCGCTAGAGCCACGTCATGGAAGCAACGCGTACGCACCCCCTGCTGGTGCTCCTGGGGCACCATCCAGTCATGCGCCAGCGGGAGGTTATGGTCCACCTCCTGGGCCGCCTCCTCCAGATAAATCTTCATATGGATACAACGCTTCTCCTCAAGGAGGATCGGGCCGAGGTGCTGCAAGTGATTATTACAATGGGCCTCCGCCAGGTATGATTAGACTATCAAGTATCGCGTCTCTTTAATTAATGGCGAAGTAGGTCAATCAGCACAGTCATACTCGCACACCCCAGATAACGCAGCCGCTTATGGCGATTCCCGTAACCCACCTCCCTACCAGCCTCAACCCTCAGGCGGGTTCGATGAAGAGAATTACAAGTCTCATTTATCTGCTCACGCTCAGGCGTATGGGTAGGTTCTTTCTAATGAATATCCTATCGAGTCAGGCTAAATTGAATGTCATTTCTTGTAGTTCTAGTAATGATGACAGGCCAATGGCGAATGATGATATAGGTGCAGCTGCCGCTGTTGAGGCACTGAAGATCACAGCTGCAAATAACCAGTCGGGTGGCAGGCCACAGGGTGGATTCCATTCCGACGCGGACACTTCACATGCGAGACCATCTGCCGGCCTTTCTTCTGGTGCGCAGCATTCATCAGACATGGGTGGGAGACCGAGTGGTGGGAAGCCTCAGGGGCGGCCGCAGAATGCAGAGTCTGAGTCTGACGACGACGACCAACCGGCTGCTAAACCACAGGTCCGCGCAGGAGGTGGTGGCATGCAGGACAAGATCGTAGGTTTCTTCACCATCTTTGTAGTTGATATGCTCAATCCTGCAGATCGCCCTGGCGATGGCCCAGGCAGGCAAGCTTTTCGACAAGAAGGGTGGGGGGGACAGCCAAGGAAAGGCCCAAGGTGAGTTTTTCCGCCTGATATATCATCACTTGCGCTACTGACGTACTACCTATAGCTATGCAATCAGCCGCGGCGACTGCAATGCGCTTGATGGGGGAGTACAAGTCGACGGGTAAAGTAAACATGGAACCAGGGGAGATGCAGAAGCTTATGGGGCTGGCGATGTCGTTATTCTGAAGTGAAAAGGCAATATTGATGCGGCACAGAATTTGTAATTGATCTTGTAGTCATATATCCACAAAGACATTTGGTATGGTCTCTACGCGGTTTTCAAAGATTATATAAGCTTCCTGCTTTTACATAGTCATTGGTCTCTTGCTTAGCTGTGAGCACAATTTTGTTGTTCTGGAGCGTGTGACTGAGGATTGCGTGTCCATCAGGGGCGATTTCCATCAGTTGCTATCATTAGATAATCAGGTACACGTTGCAGTAGTATGTAGTTACCAGGACCCCCCTATTGGACGTTGTTGTTCACTTCCTTACCTATCTTGTCATCTCGATCCACCATCAACACCACATGACACATTGACTTCTTGACTTCGCACCATATGATACTTCCACATGATGATCCCCCGGACCTTCTTAGCTAAGCACTTACGGCACGTATTTAGGTCCTCTTGCACCATCTGAATATTTCAGTATTGTCTTGATGCATTACTGAGGTATGCTATCTATCACATTGTATTTACTTTGTTACTGACGTACCCTACTACATCAGTAAATTCACACATTCCTTAACATCCTTAATCAGCTTATCTCACTTATCTCAAAACTTGTTTTCTCTCTCTCACATCATTCACCTGGCATATCTGATATTTTTTTAATGTGGAACATAATAAAATATGTCCATTAATACATCTCAACATTTTTTTTCTTAATACATTCAAGTTGAAATTTCAGACAAGTAGATCCACTTTCAACAAGGTGGTTAAGTGTGAATAAGTCTGTTTAAGGGCAAAATAAGGAATGTGTGAATTTTCTGATGTAGCTAGTCTGTCGCTAGGTACTTCAATGTTAGTATTGTCTTGATGCATTACTGAGCCAGTCTGTCGCTAGCATATACCCCCTGATAATGCCTTTGGAACCAAGCCCATTTGGCCGGGCCTGAATTCTGACTTGGAATCTATGGACCATGACTTGCTCAACTAGTAGTAGCCTCCAAGTCTGAGTCATGTTTATTACTATTGCATTCTGTCTACTACTACTAGTAGTCACCATCATGACATCACAGTAACTACTCCGGGGCTTGGTTCTGTTTGCACTTTGTTGTCACCATGTTCAGTCATATTTTAGAAAATGTCAAAGTATGGTACTTATATTTTGTGGGCACATGGCTGGAATACCTGTTCTTAAGCTGAACATACTTAGAAAAACCCATTGTAATATGCCAAAACAAGACCCTAACTCAGACATTATGTCAAACTGGACTGATTCAAACAAAGAGAGTGAGACTGAAGTGATAGAACCCCCTGCAGCAGAGGATGTATTTACATGGCAGATGGACCAGTTACCAAAGACTGGACAAGGAGAAAATAAATGAACCAGCACTTTGTTCAGATAAGCGGGTGCCCACTTATTTAGCCAGTCAGGTGCACAACCAGTACATAATTTCAGACAAACTATGGCTATGCATGCAGGGCCTCATTAAAGACAGATTACAAAGCATGCTGACTAATATATTTGTGCATATTTGCATCTTAGCTTATATACATGATTCAACGAGTGGCTGTGGCAAATAGCATCTCTTTCTGCAATCTATACCTTCTAAATTAAGAACAAAACACATACAACACCAAACAATCACTATGGTGAGCATTTGTTTCTAACTAAGAGAAACAAGAGCTTGAGCTCTTATTTTCACTCTTTACAGGCCAACAATAAGCAAAGTATAAGAAAATTGCATCTATTCAGAGACAAGCTTTTGAGCTCTCATTCACCACAACAGATCTCATTTGGGTCCACCACCAGACCATCTGGAAGATTCAAATGCTGCTGCACCAG
>MU177949.1:0-19830 GCA_016695465.1 Suillus americanus | reverse complement strand
CACAGACCAAGAAAAGTGTGAAGTAGGTCCATGCCACCAAATAGAAAAGGACAAGGTGGGCAGCAATCCTTAATGGTCTTTGTCCAACTTTAGTGACATATTTTAAAGACAAAAGAACTAGCAGTGACCCAGTTAGCCATCCAAACCACCATAGACAAGATAGACAACTAGCTCCTGAAAGCATTGCTGGGCTATGCTATGATGGATGTCATGTCAGAGGATGACTTCAGAAGGGGCTCAAAGGTAGTTACTCAAACCATCAATCTTAAAGGGATCAACATTTTTTTTTGAAAGAATTCAACTTGCAGATCCAATATCAGGGCCTTCACAATCAAGATGTTCATAATGCCATTATGGTGAGCATCAACAAGAAGTACCTGAAGCTAATCTCTCTAGAGGCCCTGAAGCCTGGACATTACACCAATGTCATAGAGTGGTCCTCTGAGGCTCAGAAGGGTAAAAAAAGCAGACATGCTGCTGTACAATGGCAATCATCACAGGACATACATGCAAACCTTGAGCAATGTTGCTGCTTCATACCTTTATACCAAGATGGAGCTCAAGGCATCTCAGACCAAAGTGATGAAAGTGTCTTTGAAGAAGGTAGAGGAAGCAGCATTAAAGGAGGTGCAAATGCATAGTAAGTGGCTTATGCATTTCATCAATCAAAGGAAGTGAAAATAAGCGGGCGCCTGCTTATTTCTTTCTGATGAGGGACTGCATTTCAGAGGGGATTGTGAAATCAGGCAGCCATGCCCTGCTAGAGCATATTTTAGCAAGCAACTCTCCTTTGTTAACATGCCTGACAATGAAGATGACCAGCTGGCCCAAATCCTCACTATCCTCCAGCATACCCCCAAGAGCAAATATGACAAATACATAAAGGAACTGCTTAAGAGAGAGGGCATAACATCAACCCATTAGCATTATCTAGAGTTCCATGTCCCCAATATAATGGAGACTCTGAATGCCTTTGATGTCAACCCCTCTCTCTTTAACAGCTCCTTGATGTATTTGTCATGTTTGTCTTTTCGTGTGTGCAACAGAATGGTCAGAATTTGTGCCAGCTGGTCATTCTCATTGTTAGGCATGTTGATGAGTAGAGAGTTGCTAGCTAGTGTGTGCTCTAGCTGAGCACAGCTGCTTGATTTTGTAATCCTCTCTAAAATGCAGTCCCTTGTCAGAAAGAATAAGTGAGCGCCTGCTTATTTTCACTTGCCTTGATCAATGAAATGCACCAGCCACTTTCCATGTGTTTTCACCTCCTTCAAAGCTACTTCCTCTGCCTTCTTCAATTACACTTTCATCACTTCAGTCTGAGGTTTCTCCAGCTCCATCTTAGCATGAAGAGCAACAACACTGCTCAGGGTTCACATGTATGTCCTGTGATAATTTCCATTGTATAGCAGCATGTCCACTTTTTCATCATTTTGGACCTCAGAGGACCACTCTACAACATTGGTGTGGTGCCCAGGCTTCATGGGCTCCAGAGAGCTCAGCTTTATATACTTCTCATTGATGCCTATGGTGATGGCATTGTGCACATCCTTGTTATGAAGGCCCTGGCATTGGATCTGTGAGCCAAATTCTTTGAGAAAGGAATTGTTGATGCCTCTGATATTGATGGTCTGAGCAATCATCTTTGGGTCCTTTCCAAAGTTGTTCTCTGACATAACATCTATCATTGCATAGCCCAGAAATGAATGCTTTCAGAAGCTGGTTGTTTATTCTGTCTATGGTGGTTTGGATGGCTAACTGTTACTGCCTAAATCTTTGGGTTCTCTTGTCTTAAAAATACCTAAGTAAAGGCAGACAGAGACCATTCAGGATTACTGCCCACTTTCTTCTTCTGTTTGGTGGCATAGACCTGCTTCCCACTTTTCTTGTTCTGTGAGGAGAAAAATAAGCGGGCGCCCGCTTATTTAAAATCAAAAGGTTTACCTTCACAGCTGGTTTGGCTTAACCTTTTCTTCCTAGTTGCTCACAACATCATCCTCTTCTATGTGGGCTGCCATCTTTGTATGTGGGAGGGACTTCCACTTACCCCTCGTCCTGGTGCTGGCACTGTCAGACTGGGATTTGTAGATTAGCAGACACCTGTGTAAGGATACCATGTCCACTACACTCCAAGTAATGCTTCAGATAAAGGCATCAGCCATCCTTATGTTTTATCAATGCAAAGAGCTTCACTCTTTGCATCTGAGACATGTGGATACATTCTTTCTACATCATCCTACCCTTGTACTTGAACTTAAATGCTTTGTTTCTTGTATTATTTCACATAGTTACATCATGTAGGGCACAAGTCTTCTTAGTACATGATATTGTCATCACTTATCCCTTTGTCTTCAATGTTCTCTTTCGTCCTTTCACACTTGCAAATATATAGTGAATATACTCTTGCAGCGCTATCAGAATTCACTGCTTTGATCAGTCTCAAACATGGCACTCTCGATAGCGTCGACATCAAAGACTTGCACATACTCATAGCTATATAGTGAAGACCATGGAGAGGACCGCATGAGCAAGGATTCGGGGGACCATATTTTTCTCGGAAGATGGAGCATTTGAAGCTGGGCATCGTGATGACAGGGCACTAGTTGTACAAGAGCGCCACTCATGAGTCATCGAGACGATCCCTTGAACTGCAGGCAGGCAATAACAAAATTTGATCCGAGAACACAAAACTTTGACCTTTTCAAAGTCAAGAAGCCCGAGCCCCGACTCGCCGAGGGATCTAAGTATTCTCAGACACTAAATCATACTTGACAGTAAACGATTGCGACGATGTGGTGTGTAAAAGACTATTTTTGTCAACGAATCAGTGCCTCCTCGCATGGTTCATTGTTCCTGACAGTAGGGTGAGATGAAGGCACGCAAGTAAACGGAGGTAACACTTACATGAAGTTCGGGCATAAACCGAGCAACATGAGTGTCCGTTCTTTACCTCGAAAACGAGTTCACCGATGAGGATAAGCGTTGGACCAGCCGGTCGAAGGCGGGGCGGGGAGGAGAGGCACGTCAAGTGTACGGGTGAGCGGGTTGGCGCTGTAGAGGTGCGCCGTGAACATAACTCTTCAGTTAATTCGAGTGGGAACTTCGTCAATGATAATCTGGAAATAATTAATAGGTGCTGCCTGACCAAGCTGAATTGGTGGAGACCATCACTGAGACCATCACTGTATGCAGACAACGGGGTTATATTAAGAAAACCTACCTTGGATATTCATAAGCATTGTCGTGCCATTGTCCCTAACTAGGCACACTCCCGGAATTTCCGCATCGCTTGAAGGTACAGCGAACACACGAATGAGAGTAACCAAGTTGTTATATTCCAGTTGGTGGGTCATGGTCGAAACAGCAATATCGAACAACATGAATTCCAAAGATCGAAGTAAAAAATGAACAAGTCCATCGTCGCATAACAACAATCGTCTCGGTAAATGCAAAATATAAAATCCATCACTATCATGAATGTCAGTGTACACAAGCAGATATATTAGTATATGCAACGCTAGATGATATAGTCAATGGCACACTGGATTCATGAGAGGAAGATCATTGCCAAAAGGGTACCGGTGACACCGGCAAGGGTGGAAACGCCGAGAGCGACTGCACCACCGCTCTGGGTTGCAGCAGCACCGCCAGCCGTGTTCGTGCCAGTCGAAGAGGTCTTGGCGGCGGTGCCTGTAGCGCCGGTTGCTGAAGATGAGACGGCGGTGGGGGTGACAGTGGCGATGCCAGTGTAGAGGGAGGCGCTGGCGTAAGTCACGCAGTTGGATGAAGCGGGAGTGAATGCTGTGTAGGGTGGGTCGGCGGCACCGGAGTTTGGCTGGCTGTAGGTCATGGTGACTCCGCCAGTGACGTAGAGACCAGCAGGGATCTTGAGGTCAGATTCGCAAACTTCGAAGACACCGGTCTGAGCATTGTTGGGCATGTTGTAACTGCAGCCCAGGCGGTCGTAAATGTTCTGGCAGTAAGCGGACTGGTTTGCACTGCTAGAAGCAGGATCACAGATTGTGATACAGAAGGCGTTACCACCCATGAAGCTGCGGTGCGTGAGAACGAGAACGGGAATTGACTTGAGTTCAATGACTTACTTTGTCCAGTCGATAACCTGCTGGTAGGAGTTGTTGTTGCCACCGTTACTTGGGAACGCGTTAGAGTACATCAAACCTCCGAGAGGATTCCCACGCTGGACAAAAAGTCAATTTAACTGTAATCGAAAAAGTAGAAGACTGACAAGGTCAGCACCGTGGGGGTCGAGTTCTCCTCCGTAGTCTTGAGCATTCATGTTAACCTGAGTCTGGTCGATGAAACCAGCGATTTGAATGTACTCGGATGTGACGAGATACTGAACACCCTGGAGGGCACCATTGGGAATGAGACGAGTGCCGTGGCCAGGCTTTGTGCACCATGCAACCTCCTCCTGCTCAGTATCACCGATAGTAGAGTTGGGAATGGGGGGCGCCCACAAGCAAAAGTCTGAAAACAATATAGACGATAAACGCGTGTGTTAACAAGAGACGCACCGTCAATGTGGTTCACCATCGAGGTTTGACACAAGGAATTCTGGTTCTCTGTGGTGGAGTTACAGATGTTGTAACCGGTTTGAGGACCACGGAGAGCAGCGGTGTTGTAGTCGACTTGATAGGGCTTAGAAATTTGAACCTACATGAGCACGGTGAACAACGAAAGAGGAACTGGAAGCTTACAATTCCTGACGGGTAGGCATAAGTCTTGTCGACAAGTGGTGTTGGGTCGGCTGGGTCAGGTTGAGCAAGGGCGAGTTTTGAAGTTGCAGCGATGGCCAAAAGCACGGAAAGAGTGGAACGAGACATGATCTCAAAGTTGAAAGGAAACAAGGAACGCTCTGGTTTTTGACTGGTGAGGAAGCGAGGAAAAAAATGAGGCAAATTACATTCGGACCAAAGGAGCTCAAATAGTTTTACAAAAATAATTTCAGACACCGTAAATAGAACGGTGACTGTTATATTTATATCAACACATGGTGTTGCCTCCACGCTTGCCAGTTCATGGTAAGACCAGTGAATTGTCATGGTAAGTCTGAATTTAAAACTGACTTGCCCATTAGAATTAAGCCGTGAAACTTTACGCGGAGATACGGTTGTCGATATGTCGAGTTTAAATTAATCACTGGCTATAGTAGAATGCGAGCTGCTCCAGTTGGTCGTCATTACACACGTCATTCTCACAAGTACTCCTTTCCTGTTACAAGCCCCTATAAAAAGTGGCTCTTAATCATACCGCTCCACCATGTCAACTTCACAACAACACACCACCATGGACAAATTATCTTCCGTTATTGCTGCTCTCGACGCAGGCAAACTCCCCACCCAGAAGCAGGTGGATACTACAATTGACTGGACACTCCAGAATATCGTCACAAGCGTCGAATCTCCTGATGCGGCAAAGCTCAGCGACACAGGAAAAGTTCTTGCGCGCAGCATACAAGACCTCCTCACTTCGTACAAGAAACTGGGTGACAATAAAAATCGTGAGCCTCTCTCAAAGTACCTCAAAGTTGAAATCTAATCGCGGTACAGATGACAACCTCTTGCAAGAAGTCCTCTGGCACCTCTCTGAGGGAGATTTCGCAGACACCCGTGTACAGCCAATCGATACAGATGAGGCTTTCGTCGATCTCCAGTCTATCCGCTCCGCCATCCACACTCTTATACATATCCTTTGGACCAACATCAGCGGTGAAGGAAGCGTCCTCCTAAATGACTTTGCCTCCTTTACGCGTCTCGCTATGGCTGACCTCGCAGGGGCCATTGAAACTGGAGCCGCTTTTACTAAGCAAAGTCTACGTGAGCTCGACACGCAGGTGCAGCAGGGTGAGCGGGACAACCTGGGGCGCAAGCGAAAGACCCCCGAAGAGATTAAACAGGAACGCAAGGAAGATACAAAGGTCAAATTCGAGAAGACGATGGATACCGCGAAAGAGACCGGATCCAAGGCTATAGGTGTCGGGCAAGAGGCGAAAGCATCCGCTGAAGAAATGGTTGAGCGCACATCCATTCGCCTACAGGAGACTTATTATAATGTTCGTTTTTTTTCTTCTTTTGTCAGATCTTGCCGTGCTGACAATGTTTTTTACGCAGATCTGTGAACGTGCGCAAAAGGACGAGAACTACCACCACGCCCTCTCCACACTTTTCAACACCGTGTCCAAGTGGATTAACAAATCTCTTGATACTGCCGCTGACATCAACCAGTCTACTTCCCTTGAGTCCTTCATTGACGATCCATCCAAAGAGAAGCATGTCATTAAAGCCCTTCGTGGCATCAGCACTCTTGTCGAGCGCGCCGCTGGTGGCAAGTCCTTGGATGACGTCTTCACCAAGGCCCGCCTGTGCGCCGTACATGTCAGGAATGATGAAGACCTAAAGAGGTGGTTCAACGATTTCTTCGCTCATGTCCGGAAGAGCCTCGACGAGCCTGGTTATGCACGATCAGATGAAGCATATCACATGCACCAGCAGCTTAGCGAGCGCTGGAAGCAGCTTCTTGACCATGACTCAGATGCGAGGCGCAAGTGGAAAGAGGATGTGCGAGCCCTCAGGGATGAGCTTCATGATTTCCAGCAGGCGATCGCAAGGGATACAGACTTGCAGCACGTACGGAAGGCTCATGCTATTTTTGGTAAAGACTTGGCCCAGAGCGTTGCCGCGGGTGGACAGATTGGCATGCAATTTGCACTCGATCAGGCCTCGTGGTTCTGGCAGGACGTGTTCAACGTCTATGCCTCACGCTTCTTGCGCATCATCAAGGACATTCCGATTCCAAGGTAAATTTCCAAGTCCACCGTATATTCAGCATCCGCTGACGAGCCTGATAGAACCGAATATTTTGATAACGAGATCGAATTTGTGCTCGAGAATCTCGACATCTCGTCGTTAAGCTTGCTTCCTGGGCACGTCTATATCCGCAATATCACTGATGTGGATATCACCGCTCCTGCCGGGTCGCAGTCGACCACTACTGCCATTGGCACACTCACGCACATCCGGATGCAAGCGGTTCAGCTCGCGCTCAAGGAAGTCTCATTCTTCTACAGGGATAAGGTTGCTACCATCGGGCCCAAGGACTTCACGGGTCTCATGGAGTTCGGTCTCCCGCAAAAGGGCATCGACATCGATCTCAAGTTCCGCTTGATCCCAAACACGCCCCAAGGTCTTATGGAGCGCGAGAATCTTGGACGCTTCTTCAAGATCGAGCGCGTCGAAGTGAATGTGGCGGAAGATATCGACATGCAAGTCAAGCAGTCCAACCACCCCATTCTTGCATCCGTCTTCAAGCCTGTCATCATGCTTCACTTCCGCCAGGCGATCTCACGCACCCTGGAGGAGCAGATCCGGGGATTGATCGATACTGCCGATGCTCTGGCGTTTGATATTGGGCGGCGCTCAGAGGTATTCAGGGATGCTGGACTCGGAACTACGTCGTCTGTCGTTGCTGCAATGTGGAGCGAGATAGGGAGGCTCCGGCGGATGGAGGGTGGCTTGCTGTCTGGTTGGAGAGCAACTGGAACAGGAGTCATCAAGGATGATTTGGGCGGCGATGCAAAGATTGCGATGGGCGTGGAACCACAGATTCTTCCAGGAGAGAAGAGAGGTCCTTTGGGGATTCATGCAGAGCCGCTTGCAGAAAGGTTCCCGGGTGTGGACGTTGGAGGTGCCCTGGAAGGTGCGACGACTGCCGTTGAACGTGTAGAGCAGGCCGGGAAGGAAGGTCTAAAGCATGTGCAGAGTTTCAAACAAAGCGTTGAGCACAAGAAGAGGGAGGAAGACAAGCGGAGGGGATGGCAGAGCTCAGCATTCGATATCTAATCATTCGATGGTTGTTCGCTTCTCGGTCTCAGTCTTTATCACGATGTTCACAAGCACATGAATAAATGAACAGGTGTACAAGATGCTGGGATGATCGACTATTCTCGCTTTCTCTTGAGGTTACTACGAGCGTTTGTAACCTGTATAGCACACAACGGTCCCTTCTCGAGTGTCTTGTGCTCCGTAGTATCGAACTCTATCCCTAAATCTTCGAGGAGCATCTCGGCCTCTTGGGGTGGGAGTGAATCTGTCGCAAGCTGCCAAAAACTACCCTGGCAATTAGCAACAATATGAGATGCATTGGATGCGTTGATGGTCTAGAAGGGTCAGTAGGTGAGCAAAGAACTGACGTCATGAAGACTTTTCTCCGGCGAATCCATTCCGCTCGCCATTTTGCCCACTCGGCATCGATCTTGACGAGTTCCTCAGCAGAAATGAGCGGTGCACCAGAGCGAAGCGGGACGAGTCTGTCGGTGAGTTGCATTATCTTTGTTGGGACAAAAGTACGTCATATTGGTTCACTCAAAACAGGTGAGTCGTGTACTTACCCCCTTTTTCGTGCTCGCAATCTGCGCGTCGAGTTCTTCGTCCGTTGGACAATTTTTGAGTTTTGACAGTTCTTTCGCGATTGAGATTAGATAAAGGTGTTTCGTTTAGGATTTACCTGCTGTTATAGCCTTCACCTCTACTGCAAGTAAGTTGTTACTGTCCTCGACCGTCTTGCACTCGACCTCAAGTTCTGTAAGTTTGTCAGCAGGAACCGCGTCGATGCTGGCTTGATTGGCAACGAAGAAGCTCGTTTTCCCTCGATTTGTCGTAAGTGCATGAAGCCCCGTTACTTGTAAAACTATGCGCACCATATGTTTTCTGCACGATCTCCCCCTTTTCCGCTAGAGCGACGAGGATCTTCTGCGTTGCAGCCTTCGGTACTGCACCTTTCAGGTTCGCAGCGACATCTACAGCACCAAAGGGACGGTTCATCTGTTGCATGTCATGTCAGTATAGCGCATATATGCGCCTTTGTCAGGGTCACTCTTTTCAGATACTGCAATATTGCATCTTCGGCTAATGCGAAATGAGAAAGGCGTGGAAGAGTAGCAAGTGGACCTCAGGCTTCACCTTCTTGACCTTTGAGGACCTTTACATCTGAGTTTTTCGCTTTGCTTGCCATTGTCAGTGTGAGAGCGATGTAGAAGATGGGTAGGTCAGCGGACGCGCCGAGATATTTGTACGCGCTTTGGAATCACGTGTGACTCGGAAGTCGAATCTTGTGATTCTCCGTTTCCGTTTCGGCTTTGCTTCGGGTGATACTTAATAGTCATCCTCCGCTCCCTACATGAGTGTGTCGTCCAGTACATAGCGACAGCTGGGGTATTCATGAGTTCTACTGTCTCTCGCCAGCGAGACAAACGTTCATTCGACTATGCTATTCGATCTGGAATTGCTGGTGGCTTGGCAGGATGCATCGTATGCTTCATTTTTCTAATTCTTTCTGCGGTTAATCGACCGCTGCATCTATAGGCAAAAACAGCAGTGGCCCCCCTTGACAGAGTCAAGATTCTCTTCCAAGCCTCAAACCCTGATTTCCAAAAGTATGCTGGTATGTATACGTGACAGCATATCTCCGCATCTGCCTCCAGGCTGACTTCACACCCCCAAAGGAACTTGGACTGGAGCGTATCGAGCCGGACTCGCAATATACAGAGACGGAGGTGCCAGAGGATTGCTTCAAGGCCACTCCGCAACTCTTCTGCGCATATTTCCGTACGCAGCCATAAAGTTTATGGTTTATGACCAATGGAGAGCGGTACGTCCACCATGCTACTTGTGTACACACTTACTTACTTACTGTGCAATTCAGTTTTTGATACCTAATAAGGATAAAGAAACGAATTTGAGACGATTTACTGCTGGCGCTCTTGCAGGTGAGCCGGGCCCTCACTCATGTCCTTTCATTCAATCTTATTCGCCGCAGGCATGACCTCCGTTACTTTCACCTATCCACTCGAGTTGGTCCGCGTACGCATGGCGTTCCATAGTCAACCGTCTAGTCATCCTGCCGGCCAAACGCGTCCATCCTTCCTCCGAGCAATGCGCGTCATATATAACGAAGGTTCCACCCCTTCCCCTGCAACGCGGACCACAACGACGCAAGTATTTGAGCGTTTTCCCGTTCTCAAATTTTACCGTGGCTTCACCGTGACCATGGTGGGCATGATTCCCTACGCCGGCACGGCATTTCTTACTTGGGATTTCTTGCGGGCCCATTTCTTCCCGGTCATAGATGACCACTCCAAGCAACCTAACCCCTTAGCAAATCTTGCCATTGGTGCTGTTTCCGGTGCAATTTCGCAAACTGTGTCATATCCCTTTGAGGTCGTTCGTCGGCGAATGCAAGTCGGAGGTTTGACTAGACCAGATAGGTGGCTACGGTGGGGAGAGACTGTGCGTGCTGTGTACGCAAGTGGAGGGTGGAGAGGTTTCTACGTCGGATTAGGAATAGGTTATCTAAAGATCATACCCATGACTGCCATCAGTTTCGCCGTTTGGCAAGGAGGCAAAGGTCTGTTGGGTGTTTAGATCTATATCAGGCTGTTCATCCGTCAACAATCATATTTTCCATGCAAACATTGAAGCTTGAAGAGCTATTGTCCTCATGGCCGCAAACTTTATGTAAGCATGCTGGCTTACTAGTTCCCAATCTACTTGTGTAAATACTGTCACCCAATACTGAAACACAAGCTCGGTATCACTGCCTTTTGGCGTAACAGCTACACACTAAGCGGACAACAGTATTGGCTTAGTTACACTATGGTACTGAATAACACCCAAATCAAACTACATGAGGGCGAAAGCAAGGCTACAGATAGGTAGGTAAAAATACACGGAGCTCATGAAGACTCGGGGTGAACGACAGCACCTCGTCCCCTTCCTCGGTAACCTCTTCCTCTCCCGCGATCAAGATGTGGCACAAACCCTCGTCCTCGCAAACCACCTCTGGAATGTAGATAAGGGCGATGAACCGCACCGCCTCTGCTTGGTGCACCATTGTCATGAGGAGGTTGGTTGCTAGCGTTCATGGCAAGTTGCGATGTCGATCCAGAAGCTTCGCCCCCCGAGGTGCCTTCTGCTGTTGGTGCAGGTCGACCATGTGTTGTATGTCCACCACGCCCATTTGGTGGTCCTGTGTGACCGTTGAAAGGGGGGCCTCCACGAGCACGAGTGACAAGCCCTCCGCGACCCCGGTTCGGATTGGACATGATTGCTACAGGTGGTTGGTGTTGGCTGGGCGGAAGTCAGTACTGTATACAACCCGTGAGCACAAGAACTGCACCTCTGAGCAGCAGAACGGAATCCAGCAACA
Organism: Suillus americanus; assembly: GCA_016695465.1. NCBI lineage: Eukaryota > Fungi > Basidiomycota > Agaricomycetes > Boletales > Suillaceae > Suillus > Suillus americanus. Next base: position 8,610 of record MU177949.1, on the reverse strand, counting down.
GCTTGATGCCCAGGAGCAGGCTGGATGGCTGGATACGGGCCAGATCGAGGTTTGAAAGGAACATTTCGGCGAGGAGGATAAGTTGAGCCAGGCGAGGTAGAAGCGATGAATTGGGGGTTGCTCAGGTTTAGGCATGAATTGAACTCCACGGTCGAACCTCGATACTGAGAACATCTACAAATCGCAAGTTTAAGTGTCTCAAGCTAGAAAAAGTGTTCCCACTTACCTGTCCCCAAGCGTGGTACCAGACATGAATGGCACATCCCACACGACATCCATCGACTTTGTGTTCAACCCAACGACGACACCCTTCGCAGACAACGGCACTCCACCTGAATCTTGAACCATAGTAACCCTGTCCCCCAAGGCAAAATGCTGGTTCTGGAGTCGATAAATAGCGTGTGATGGTTTCAGAACTGCGTGGCGAGGGATGTTCTTTACAATGGCTTTCTTGATTGTCGCTTGGGACCTGTTCTTATTGATGTCATCGGCAACCTGTTCAATTTCTTTGACGGTGCTCTAAAGGCAGCTGTGAGTGAAACATGACTCAGGATAAACGATGATTCTGATATACCTTCGCTAGGTTGTCCGAAAAGAGGGAAACTGGCTCAAGATCTCGGACCCCCTTCGATTTGAGCCACGACTTTACCTCCTTGACCCTGACATCAGCGTCAGAGTCAAAGACGTCTGTAGCGCGGGCCATCTCTATCATCCTGGAGATGAGATCAAGAAATTGTTAGGCTAGTCCAACAGCTCACCGTCGCCCCCTTGGTCCAGAATCGCGAAAATTTCTGGGAATTTAACCTGCAAAGGACTGAGTTCAAATTCAGGTGCGATTTGCGATTTGGATAGGACCTACTTTATATTCATAAATGAGGTCAATTGCCTTGTCGCTAAATTCCCAATAGCGACCATCCTTCCGCGAGTAGTCAATAACTTTTAAGCCCTTGGCCTCGAACTTGATGCTTAATCCGAGATTGTTCTTTTGATGATCGGAGGTGAGAACCATGAAGCTCGATGAGATCTTGGAGAGCGCTCTGGGTGACATTCCGATTCCGGAAGCTGCTTTGAACGATGGCAAATAATGCTGGGAAACACGACTGTCAACAATAGTCATGAACTTCTTATTCTCCGTTTTATCCGAAGGGAAGAACTATGAGGTCGTTTAGAAAGATAAATCGTGGTAGGGCATTGTGACATACTGCCAAGACAACAGACAAAGCGCTGTCGGTAGTTGAAGACACCTGGGCAGCCACACCATACGCGTGTTCGCCCAGGAAGAAAATATTCGTTCCATCAGGAAATTCCTCCGATAGAGGTGGGGCATCCTTCTCGAGGAACCTGGGATCTTCAGATGCAACTTCTGATATGACCATCTGAACGGCTTGTTCAAGTTCTTTTTCGGGTCCTTCGTAGTCCTTCACTAATGCGCCTGATTCCAAGCGTTTCAAACCTGCATGAATGTATAAGAACGAATGTCCATAAAGTAGCGGCACGCACCTTTTAGCGGACGGACGTGCACTAGGACATCGATGTCACCAGTAATCACTCCACATTTCTTTGAATATACCGACTCAATCCGCTCAGCTTTTCCCTTCCAATGACTCGAGCCCTGCTGGAAATGCGGATTGGAAACAACCTTTGCCGGGGTACGAGGCACAACTACCAACTTCTCGTATTTGAACATCGAATCGGATACGGCAGTCACCAGTCCCTCTTGCAAGAAGGGCCAACTAATGAAAGTACGCTTGCCAACCATTTCCTTGGCAATATCCTCTACCTTGCGGTTTTCGTGAGGATTTTGTACGTGAACTACCATTGACTTGTTGCGACTTTCGGAACCGTGCACATTGACACCGTGAAATCCTAGTTGCGCTGTGTGGGGTAATGTATCCAGCGAGGGGAATCCAGCGAGGGCTTTTGCACCGAGGCATACACCTTCGCATAGTCCAGGCACGAGATGGAGTCCGTCAAGGGTTGGTAGGTCGAAGGGTTCCATCTTGCATGTGCAACGATATATGGGAGGGAAGAAGTCTGGCAATGATGAAGGATAGACTGTAAACTCTCCAGGATTGAAGAGAAATTTGGTACTGGTTCCGAAGCCATTGCGGCGGCGCTCGTCTGGAGTCAACCTCTGTTCTCGGGCTGCACACATGGAACGATGACGAACTACACCCGAAAGCAGAACTTGTCACTCACATTGCATTGCTCGTAACAGCCGCTGCTCATCAATGAAGGGAATCTTCACGATCGCTTCCCATTCTTGCTTCTTCCCATTGAGGTCTTGCTCGAATTCGAGGGGGTAGAAGTCTAATATCGGTGAATTTGGATCGTACATCAGGTCCTATGGGTGGTTAGTCTAATGCATGACATGGACATGGGCCACTGAACGTACTTGATATGCTATTGGAATATGATCCATGCTTGCGGACGGGAGCACGCCCATCAGTTGTTCGAAAGGACGGAAAGGTTTACCCAACTCGAATGCGAACGACATGTCGCCAAGACCGCGCAAATCTTGAAGAAAATGTGAACGTAGCGCAATGAGGACAGTGAATGCAAAAGTACCAGATATCCGTGGTGCGTAATGGTAATTGTAAAACCAGCCCCAGGAAGCGATCCCACTGTAATAGTAGTGCATGACCCATTGTAGGCCCTCTGCGTAGCGGTATATCAAGTCGTGCATCTTTTCGGGGTTGTCATAGGAGATCCCAAGTTTCTCCTGCCATACAAACGGTTGGTCTAGCGAATGGTATACGAGGTGGCAACGGACCTTGTAATATCCTCTCTTCCATTCCGCCATTTTGTCATTGATGGATTGTTCATGTCGAGCGTCAAAACCCCCACCTTCTTCATCGTCCACCACAGGGGCCTTGTCGAATTTCTTCAACACTCGATCCACTGCAGCCCTACCTTCTTCATCTTCCTCGTCCACGTCTTCCCACTCACCCTCACTATTTGCGTCTCCGTTAGCTTGCTCGGCATCAACTTCTGCCAAGGGTTCGTCCAAAACTCCGGAGAGTCGCCACGTGACAAGATTCTGGTCCTCCTCATCGTACTCATCCCAAGAAACAGACAGATACAGCTCCTCCGCCAGGGTGCTGATGAACTTCCGTTCCCGGGCGGGAAACGTATTAGGCATTGTCAGTGCTGCAGTTCGGTTCTGTGACGATTTCCTGCGATTTTGTAAGACAAACTGCTGTACTTGATCGAAAATGTCTCGTTGAGGGTGCGTAAGAACTAAGATAGATTAATTATTGGTGGTCGACAGGCAGAGTGGGGAACTGTACCAAGCTTAGCACGCTTGCGCGCAAGTTCCATTTCTTGGACGTGTTTGCTCCGCTTTCCTTTGAACCAATTCGAGTCCGCGTATTCTTTCTCGAAGATCTCTCGCTCCCATGTGGTCATTTCGTCCAGGACGACCTGGAGTCGCTTGGTATTAATGGCCCCGCCCTCATTTATGTAACCATCTAAAACAGTGAGCCAATGTGCGAAAGAATGAAGTTCAGGACTTACCCAGCGACGGTAAAACTTTCTTGTACACATCAAACAGGCGTTCCAGTCCGTTCTCGTGGATATGTAAATCTGGAAGATTAGGTAGAAAATCATTTCCGACGAAGACTGCCAATAGAATGAAGTCATCGATGACTCGCTCTAGGCTGTAAGCAAATGCGAGAATGTCTTCTATATCACGAAACTCAAGGTCCAGGTATTCACGCATGAGCGAGAGATGTAGGAGGTAGAAGTTGAGGTTCTCCAAACTTGCGCTAGCGTTCAGTTAATCTGCCTATGCACGAAAACTACGAAATACCTGATGTTACCCTTCTTCTTCGCGGCAGGTCCGAACTTTACTTCCTCTCGCAAGAGACAGAAGTGTGGATCATGACTCAGAAGGCCAAGCATGATGAGATCGGCATCAAGACCGTACAAACAATGCCGCACGTTCGGGTTATAATCGGGTTGGGCTCTCGATAGTCGAATGTATTCCATGATCTTGTGTTCGCCTTCACCCGGTACTTCATGACCGGATAATACAACTTGCACGCCACGCCAATTAGCATCTTCGGTAATCTTCTTGTTGACAAAGTATCGTAGCTGTGCGGATAGCCTAACCATGAAAGAAGTACCTAAGACGGAATAAATGATATGATGTCATATGAAACGACGCAGAACGCACCTGGCGTAATGCAATTACTATCAAACGCTTTCTCGTCTGGTAGTTTTTCTCCTTTCGACTCAGCCTTCTCTCTGATCTCCTTCGCTTCCTTGGCAGTGCGAAACCGCCGACTTCGTTGCTGATTCATCTTTGCCCGCGGTGCCACGCCGTCTACTGCCATAAAGAAAAGTTTCTTTGGTTTTATCTTACCAAATAACAGGTCCACGTATGCAAATATTGCGGTGAATATTTGCTCTTCGGACATCCTAAAGTGCGCATCTTCATCATTTGGATGTGAGCCTAAAATGAAAGTTAAACACGCCAGTCCACACTTCATACCAAATAATTAATCACAGTTGTGAATGATTCCATTGAAGTCAAGATATAGATTGTCTATTTGAAGGCTTCAGCGCGAGAACACAGTGTCGGTATGCTAGCTCACCAAATTCTGGAATCTTGTTCTCCTCGATCAACTGGGAGGTAAGTGGGTACCGTTCACTTCCGATAAATCAGTTTCCATGGTCAAATGACAGACTCCTGACTCACGAAATATAACGGAAAAACTGCAGTGCGACATTTAGCTCCCCTGCGTATACATCTCACAAATAAGGGAAGTGCGAACCTTGGGGATTCCTATAAATCAGAAAAGTGTGAGCATGTTTAGAGAAATCGTAGCAAATAGACGTACCCATAGCAAAGAAGGGAAGAATACGCTGGATACTGAGAATAAGGACGAGGATCAAGCCAGTTGAGATGAGGAAGCTTCTTACATAAGCACCGCTAGTACTACTTTCGTTGAACTTTATCAAACTTGCCACTGACCGTGTGGCACGGCTGGCATGTACTAGCCTATTACGGGCGACACTTGTCAGGGCTCAGAGCGCTCAAACCTCTCATTTTTACTGAGCCATGCAGGGCTGATGGCGATCATTAATGACGCTCCTCGAAGATTTCTTGAAGCGCTTGTCAGATCTTGGTCAATCCGAATCTCAGTCACCGAGTGCTTCAGAATAGGGCCTTCAATAGCGCCCGCGCAGGTTATCCACCAGTGCCGACCTCCATTATCTCCTTTCTGAGAGACATCGGTGCCGCGGTTACACAGTGATTAATCCCAGTCCTCTCACGAATCCGGAGACTTTAGCCAGAGCGACTTCGACAGCCTCAGCATGGCTGTCGTAGCCTCCATAAATCCAATTCTGGGGCTTGCACCATGGGAATTGATCTAGCACCAGCAGCCTTGGGCCATTGTTAATAGGCATTACCGCACTGGAAATGTCAGTACTACGAGATCTTGGTGCTTTAAAGTGAGCCTGTGAGTTTCTTTCATCGATATTAACCGATCCTAACTGCAAACTGGGAATGATCTGATTACGAGGTTAACCTAAAACCTAGCCCCACCAAGGCCGTCTATGCCTTGATCATTCTTCCTTGAGCCACATGCCTGGATTCCATCTATGTACACCTTATATTCGAATTATTCAAACATGAATCATACACTTCTTGGCAAATTTTGACCCCAAACGTGCGTGTAGAGATGATTCAAAAACATCCACCGTGACAGAGAACTTTAGTTAAGTGCGTTTTGCATTGGTTTCCATCAAAGCTTCACTGCGTAGTATAGTAGTAGTACGTGCAGCCTGGTATTTGCCAGAAATGCGACTTTTCCCACGGGTGCTTAATTTTTATTGCAACTCAGATTGTCAAACTTACTATCAGCAAAAGATCTCGTTGGTCTTCCTCGAAAGAGATCGTGCCCTTACTAACGTGTCATTTTCCGTCAAGTCCACCTTGAGAGTCCTCACCGAGTCATAAAGCATGGCCGAAATACACGATCAGTTTGATACCATCCTTATACTTGACTTCGGTTCACAGGTTCGGGATCTGTATTCTAACTTAAATCGTCTCGTGTATTGACTATCATCGGTTTAGTACAGTCACCTCATAACAAGGAGATGTCGCGAATTGAATGTATACGCAGAGCTTATGCCTTGTACATCAAAGTTAGCAGATCTCAAATTCAAGCCCAAAGGTTTGCTCATGTCATCCAGCGGGAAACGCGTTTCTGACCCAAAATTCCAGGGATCATTCTCTCCGGATCTCCATACTCTGTGTACGACGACGATGCACCTCACGCGGACCCTGGTATATACACTCTGGGTGTCCCTATCCTTGGTATCTGCTATGGCCTCCAGGTTTAGTTTTCTCAAGCATCTCGGTGGACACTAACTCACGCGAGATCCAGGAGATCTGCTGGAATCACAAGGGACAGGTAGCAAAATGCGATCATCGCGAATACGGGCTTGCACAAGTTCAGATTAGCAGGTCCAGTGAATCGGGAAACTCTGTTGATGCCCTGTTTGAAGGACTCGGCGATCAGATGCAGGTGCGTGTTTTTGTTTCGTCTTTCGAAAGCCAAGTTGACTTTTGATAAGGTCTGGATGTCACACGGCGATCAACTGTCTGTTATGCCTCCCGACTTCCACGTTATCGGACGGACGAGCACCGCTCCCTATGCCGCCATCGCACATAACTCCAAGTCACTCTATGGCATTCAGTTCCATCCAGAGGTAACACATTCCCCGCAAGGAAGGCAGCTCATTGGTCGATTTGTGTTGAATATATGCCAATGCCGACCGAACTGGACAATGGTGAAGTAATTACCGTGTTGCGTTTATTGTCATGCTCATGGCGATTGCAGGAGGAATTTATTGGCAAAGAAATCGTCCGCATCCGCGAGATATGCGGTCCGAAAGGCCGTGTGATCGGCGCAGTCAGCGGAGGCGTTGACAGCACTGTTGCAGCCAAGTTAATGCACGAGGCAATCGGCGACAGGTGCGCCCCACATTATTTTCTTAACTTATGTCTTACTCGCGCATGAGATTCCACGCCATCATGGTGGACAACGGCGTGCTTCGTCTCAACGAAGCACAACAAGTCAACGACATGTTGAACAAAGATCTGGGCGTCAACCTGACTGTAGTGGATGCTTCTGAGCTCTTCCTTTCCCGACTTGATGGTGTCGAGGATCCGGAACAGAAATGTAAGATTATCGGCAATGCGTTCATCAACGTCTTCGAGACGGAAGCGGCGAAGATCGAGGAAGCTGCCGAGAAGGAAGAGAACGGAGCGCAGGCGAAGGGGAAGATTGAATGGCTGTTGCAAGGGACCCTATATCCAGATGTCATCGAGAGCATCAGCTTCAAGGGCCCTAGTGCGACCATCAAGACTCATCACAATGTTGGTGGGCTTCTCAAGGACATGAAATTGAAGTTAATCGAACCCCTACGCGAACTCTTCAAAGGTCTGGTTAATGCAATCCTATATTTCCTATTGCACTGACCGTTCTATGTAGATGAAGTCCGTGCGCTTGGAAGACTCCTGTCGATACCCGCACCTTTGGTTCAACGGCATCCTTTCCCAGGTCCTGGTCTGGCTATTCGGATTTTGGGTCCTGTCACACGCGAACAAGTGAAGATCCTGCAACAAGCGGATCATATCTATATCGAGGAGATTCGCAAGGCGAATCTCTACAATCAAATCAGCCAGGCCATGGCTATCTTACTTCCTGTGAAAGCTGTCGGCGTGATGGGTGACAAGCGCACGTATGAGCAGGTTTGCGGGACGATATTCTCTCTTGTTTACCGCCTCAACGTATTTCACAGGTAATTGCTCTGAGGGCGGTGACGTCGGAAGACTTCATGACTGCAGATTGGTAGGCTGCGTCTTACTTTCTGGTCCTGTTCAATGCTGACTTGATTTTTCAGGTATGCGTTCCCTCCCGAAGTCTTACGTCGGATATCGTCCCGCATCACGAACGAAGTGAATGGTATCAATCGTGTCACTTATGATATATCCTCCAAGCCTCCTGCTGTAAGTCCTGTCGCTTCGTCTCACCAGAGTCAAGGTTGATTTCATTTTGTAGACTGTGGAGTGGCTATGATTGCTGACGACGCGACGCGAACACACGCAAAACGGTAACATAGAATACATGAATCCGGGTTGTTTAGGAATAAACGTGCGAGTATGTGGAAGGTAGTACACACTAGATACATTCACTAATCGATAAGTAGTACTAGTATGGTGTAGCCTAGAGGGTCAGATCTAGATGTCACCAGTTATTGATGTCAACATTGTCTGTTTACCTTTGTTGCTGCCGGGGATACACAACTTGAAACATTCATCATGGGCCGGTGACCCACAACTTGAACTCCTTTGGTATGATAATTATAACTGCCACAAGGTTAGTAGGCCGTCTAAGCTTTTGAATCTTTCGCAGATAGTCAATTTGGTATAGCCCAACAGCTTTCTGCGGGTTCATTAGCGTCCAACGACTTCATCATGAGCTCTCGTCCACACACCGCCGTTGTCGCCAACGCGAAGATTTTCCCGGTCTTTGCAAACAGGCTCGCATCACACGACGTCGACGAGTATATAAATACTGCCAATAAGCTGAA
>MU177948.1:244090-257105 GCA_016695465.1 Suillus americanus | reverse complement strand
CAAGAATGGGTGCGCGTAAATCTCATGTTGAGTCCGGTCATCGACGTTTGAAGATTCTGAAGTGCGGAAGTGCTCCTGCTCACTAGCGGGGCAGATGAGTGCAAGTGCAAACAGGCGTAAGAAAAGGCGAACTTGTTGATAAAGTGCTTAGCAGTGGCTTGTACTCCGCTATTTTGCAGGCCTAAAATGGTCTCGTATGCAGATTCGCCGGTCAGGAAAGGGTCTGCACCGAAACCCTCCCAGTTACGACCGCCTTGAGCGACGCGACCCATGTTCATCATGGGACCAAGAGCAATGTTGACGCCCTTGCCCTTGAACTCCTGACCCAAAGCCAGGCCACGGGCACGCATCAGAGGGCGATTCCAACTGTGGTAGATATCAGACAGGTTACGTCGGTGAACTCGGAGATGACTTACGTGGACGCTACCTGAATGCCAGCTGGGAACGCGGTTGCGTAGTCGGCAAAACGGACAGCGAGAGGCGAGTCCTAGTAAATTGTGAGATAAATACGTCATCAATTCAGCTTACATACCTCAAGACATAGACCGGGGAAGTTTTTATTGGGTGGGATATTGCCGACACACAACCCATTCGCCCAACCGACGCCGGTGGTGATGTTGACTTTTTCCTCGATGGTATAATCCGATATCTAGATATCAAAGATGTTCAGCACGTGTTGACATAGAAAGAGATTCAAGTGATAAAGCCGGCAAAAATTGATCACTAAAATGAATGCACTCACCAGGGCCTTGGCTTTTTGGTAGGCAGTAGCCCATGCAGGGGCAAAATCGGGCACGACTTGTGGATCACTGCTAACAGGAGGAGGGTTCAAAGGATCAGTTGCAGGGAAAACTGGGGGAAGAGGGTTGAGAGTGGGTGTAGGATAGGGAGCGAATGAATAGCTAGAGAGCGGAATGGTGATGACACCAGTTGTAGACACGCCTGAGGTGCTGCTGGCGGGAGCAGAAGATGTGGTGGAGTTTAGTGCAGCAGAAGTGGATGACGAAATGTATGAGGTTGTCACCGTCGAATATGGACCAGCGACGCTAACATTACCACCCGGAGCAGACGGCGTTGCAGCAGACGGAGCCTCAGCAAAGGTGGGTGCACCTAAAACAAATGAAATTAGAGACAACAGTAACAGCTTAGACAGCATGGCGGCTGCACGCAGGGAGGAAAACAGATGGAAGAAGGACCGGAGATCACTAGGTTCATTTTATGAGGGAAGCGAAGCTTTTGTACTTGGTTCGAGCCGAATACGAGCCCGGCGGGGAAACCCATAGCCGCTTCCTATTCATTACTCCCAGTGGGTGCAGATCGCAGATGCCAGCTGGGGCCGCCAGCGATTACAAGCGAGTTAACTTGAAGTATTTGAAATGTATCTGCGAACAGTCTTGTACAAGGAAAACCCGTAAGGGCAAGGTATGCTGCTGGCATTAAATGATATCCAAGGATCCATCCCAAATCAAAGTACTTATCTGCATCATGAGGCTCGGTCAAGCATACACAAAACTTCAATATCCTGTACAATCTCGTCGCTCCACAGTAATACCAACCTGTGCATGGGTGAATCTCGGGATTGATTGCATGGTTTTTACACCATAAATGGCTATCTGTTTGGCCATGGATCTTACTTTAGCGAATCATCAGTCGATTTTCGCACTCTATTGAATTCTATGTTATCATATTCAAATCATATCTCCGCGAGTCTCGGATACCCTGGAGTTCTGCCAACAGCAGTACCCGGGCGAAGACAAGAATGACGACGAAGATGTCAAGGCCGACGAATCTGCTACAGAGGAGAAAGTGCAAAAGGGCAATAAAATTGCTGATCAGTCATTGCTCCTTCTAGGTCAATTCTAGGTCACCGCCTCAATCTTCCGTCTTCAATGTTCATGGTTCCCTGTGGTCCCACACCAATCTGTCTCGCCTCTACCTGGATTCACCTACTCCTTCCTCAAAGTCCAAGAAACCTGCTCCCGCGGCCTGTATTCTTCTTTGCACGTTCATGGTGTCTCGTGGTCTTGACTTACCCCTTGTTCGCGCAGTCATACAGCACGACCTGCCCACTGAAGGCGGCACGACTGAATACATCCACGAGGTGGGACGGACAGCACATTCAGGAAAGGATGAAGCTTGGAGCATCGTCGCGCCCAACCGTTGAATCTGAATGGGTGAAATGTGTGGAGAGGAAGATGAGTGGCGATATGACAGGAGAAAGTCTGACGATGACAAAGTCAACATCGCTCTTGAAGGGGCAAGCATCGAGATCATTTTGGCAAAGGGTTTTGGTGGCAAGGGCTCAGAGTACGAAGAACATGCGAGTCGGTGGGACAGAAATTCAACTTTATTTTCAACGGTAGGTTTTGCAGCGCAACGCGGTAATATTGATTTAGAGAGGAAATCGAGCGTGTCACATTGATGTCGTCTTTGCAGAATGCTGAACTGGCTCAGAAAGCACGCACTAGTACTTCTCACATAAGACCCATCCCTCGCATGAGAAACATGTCTTCCATGTCCGACACCTTCACATAGGTCATCTTGCAAAAGCATTCGCCTTGCGTAAAGCGCCGAAGACAGTGATTACTACTGACGGGAAGAACAAACTGACCAGTGCATCCATAGGTCGTGGCTCGCGTCCCGCTACACCCACAGAGCAACCGGATGGCAGGGCTTTCGGTTTCTCTGTTCTATACAGCACTGGCGATATGTTGCTTTACCAGGCCGTGAAATCATACTCGACCCAAACAGCAGATGCAAAAACAGACGACTACGGTCAAGAGTGAATGCGAACAGGCTTTTTGAACTTACTACTGCTCAAGAGCTCGAGAGAACTCGAGGTTAGTATCAACAATAGATCCAACGTTCGTGGGTACTTGAGGCAACAGTTTTCATAACGAGGAGTAAGGTACATATGTCACGCTGTCCGTCATACACAGAGTATTACATTACTTGCTGGCGCTGATGCTAATCTCGCTTGGTAAGCAGAGTCGGTGTGATAGATTCGAGTTCTAGCGTCGGGCTGCGCGTCAACAGCTCAAGAGTCCGGACTGAATATAAGAGGATTCCAAGGTGTCATATCATGGGCCAAACATAATGTGACATCAGTTATGGCTACTTCAAATCGTTGAAACGCGTACTACCTTTATAAATATCTGCCCTTCAGATAAGACGACAAGGCAAGACCGCAGAGCCTTCAAACACCACTCCATTTCCAACCAGGGGATAGTATGATCACTACAAAAAGCCTGGAATATATGGTTGAGCGTATCATCCCTTGGATGGGGAACACGCGAGAGATGTATAGCCCAGTTGTGACAGGCGTACTTGAGAGCGTCGGAAGCTGATTGACTTCGTTCCTGTGCTTCGTTCGTGAACCTCTCAAAGACGTTCATAGCATGAATTATCTCCCTGTCTGGTAGAAGACTTTCTGGTAATGCAGAGGTGGAATGATGGTGGGGTCTTAATGCCAGGAACACCGGAAACATCACGAAATCGGGCAAGGTCTTCAGCAGCTGTATTACTTGGAAAGCTGGCAGTGAAGCCACATCGTTGATAACGATACACTCGCTGATTGCTTCCGATGTCCTCAAGAATTCGTCCATTGTCACCCAGAAAGAGGCCGCAGGAGTGGATTGCCACGCTTGACCATGGGGAGTCTGCAGCCAGTCTCGCCCACACGGGGTCTGCAACCAGTCTCGTCCTGCCTGGGTCTGCAGCCAGTCTCGTCCTACCTGGGTCTGCAGCCAGAACCGACCCCCATGAGTCTGCAGCCAGAACCGTCCTTTCTGGGTCTGCAGCCAGAATCGTCCTCCCTGGGTCTGCAGCCAGAACTGTCCTTTCTGAGTCTGCAGCCAGAACTGTCCCCCCCGGGTCTGCAGCCAGAATTGTCCCTCCTGTGTTTGCGGCCACTCTGGTGTCAGCAACCGTTCCGGTATCTGGGGCCGCTCCGGTTTCACCCGCGCCAGTGTCAGGGGCCACTCCAGTTTCTGCAGTAACTCCCGCATCTGCAGCCAGCCTCGTGGTGCTTGGGTCTGCAGCCAATCTCGTCCTCCCCGGTCCTGCAGCCAATCTCGCCCTCCCCAGTCCTGCAGCCATTCTCGTCCTCCTTCAGTCTGCAGCCAGCCTTGTCCTGCAGCCAGCCTTATCCTCCCCAGGTCTGCAGCCAGCATTGTCCCCCCTGATCTGCAGCCAGCCTCGTCCTCCCCAGGTCTGCAGCCAGTCTCGTCCTTCTTGTGTCTGCAACCAGCCTTGTCCTTCCTGTGTCTGCATCCATTCTCGACCTCCCTGTGTCTGCAACCATTCTCGTCCTCCTTGTGTCTGTAGCCAATCTCGTCCTCCCTGGGTCTGCAGCCAGTCTCGTCCCTGGTCCTGCAGCCAGTCTTGTCCTCCTTCGGTCTGCAGCCAGTCTCGTCCTCCCTGGATCTGCAGCCAGGCACGCCCGTCCACGGTCCCCAGCCAAGATTGTAAATCTGAAGCGTGATCTCGAAGCCATAGCATACAGATGACAGCTGACAGTGGCTCTGGTTGCCGAACAAGGAACGCTAGTGAATCTTTTAACCTATGGGGATCCTCGGGTTGCATAGCTGTGCTTTGCTTCTGCAGTTCTGAGAGTGCATCCAAGAGAGCCGTGCTTGCTGGAATCGCATTCATCAAGTGGAGAGAGGAATGTGCGAGTAGGGAGTGAGGCGATGCGATATCACGTATTTTTGGGAGGCCGCAGTTTGAGGGGTCGGAAACATAGTCGCGAATGGACGAGTGGTAGATATTCACGGAGAGAGTGCTGTCTGTAGGGATATCCATGACAGACCGTAGCTGTATCAGCGTTGTCTGCACATCCCTGCCCAGGCCAGCGCCCAGAAGGATCGAGATTTGCGAGATGGGAAGAGGGTCTGCGAGGGCGGCGACAATGGATAAGTGCAGGTATGCCCGCTTGGGGTCGGCACACGTGGAGAGGATACAATCGTATGACTTGTACATCTCCGTCCCTGGTAGCAAATCGCTCGTGAGCTTGAGCATCAGCTGCAGCCGATCAAGGGGATTGTTGTCTTCATCGCTGATAATAAACTTCATCATCGTAGATGCCACGATGAAACGTCTGCCCGCTCGGGTCGCCAGCTTCGTAAGGTCATCCATTGATGGTTGGGGGAAATCGGGATGGCGACTTTCTAGTTCTTTGAAGGAATGTCGCAAGAAAGTACAGATGTCGTTGTCAACGTCTGAGCCGTCTAACGAGATGATGCTACCCTCCCCAGAGGTTCTCACGGGTATCTCGCGCACCAACGGGCGCACCTCTTCGTTCTGAAAGGCTTTAGAAACATGGGATTCCGAGCAACTTGTGAGCAGAATATGGGTCACGGGAAGATCAGGCTCACGAAGAGTCTGTGCAAGGGAAAGTATGAGATCGGTAAGCTCGGGTTCAGACGTGCATTCATCAAGCGCATCGACAACAAACGACAAAGGCGGACATCCGCGCAATCTGAGTCGAAGTTTCCGGAGGGGTTGGAGAAAGAGAGCCTCCATCTGGTCGCAGAGAGGTGTGTCTGGGTCTAGTAGAGCGGGATTGTTGCGGATGGTTCTGTTCACATCCTGTCGGATACTTGGAAAATTGATGGCGAGCTGGTAGGCAAGCGTCGCAAAGAAATATGCAACCGTGCAGCGTTTGGTGTACTTGCGCGAGAAAAAGAATGTTCCCGCTAGCCGCTTGTCTCTTTGGTCACTTTTAGACCTCTCATATTTTCAGCTACTGTAAACGCAACGGCAGACTTCCCGACGCCAGCCGTGCCATGCAGCCAAACGAGTTGATTCTTCTCTATGTCGTCCAGGAATCCGTGGATATGTTTGGAGAGATCTACCCGAGTCCCTTGCAAACATTTCGGGTGGGGCTGACGCTCACGAGAGTTATATTGAGCACCCTTGACAGCGACCTCGGACAGCTTCGCCCAAGTTCCTTCAAGAACTGTCAAAGAGGTCAGAGAGCTTGCAGACATAAGAGATGGAAGTACTGACATTGATCGTCACTCGTTGACGAAGGTTGTGATATGCGAGATGCAATGGATCAGCTGAAAGTGCTAGCCGGGTTCGAGGGTGCTGTTAGAATTTAGAAACAATCCAGGTGATGGTTATTTCGAGAGACAGCGTACGAGGATTTGAATCAAAGCTTGTAAGTTGTAACAAGACTTGGATCGCGAAACGATCAAACTACGGAGTGATGAAGAAAGCGAAGCGTGATGAAGATGGGGTAGATGGATGGATGTTTAAATCTATTTTGCTATAGCAAGCTCGCGCGATGCCATAGCTGTGAAACGCAGTTGAAAGACGAGCGAGCCGTGGGCGCTAGGCGCTCGTCTAGTTGCACATACAGTAGACATGCTCATAATGCATACTGTCGGGACCGCCAATAGTTTATGCATTATGAGAGATATGCAACACCACATATGTCACATTTATGTGACGCATGTGACCTCCGCCAAAAGTGTGACATCAAATTACCTATAGTATCTGCTGAAAAATTGTTCTAGAGAGGTCTGTCTAGCGTTAAGTAGTTCTTCTCGTCGTATTTGAGCACGAAATGTACGAAGTGAAGTTGTGATAGACGAGAAGAGCATTCAGGTGAAAGAGCCGAAGTTCGAGCAGTGTCCTTCGTGATGATTTCCCGCTGTTTCGCAGGTCGGTTGCATCCAGCTTCGTCTAGCTCTAGTGTCGCTGACATGTTTTAATAGGTTGGGCTGGGCCGAGCGTTAGCTCGGGGTGGTACGCGAGCAGGTGGAGCCGCTCGGGAGGGCGGGAAACTGCTCACGAAATTCGAACATGCCAATGACTTAAAAGTAGCTATTTTACGCCACACGCAATGAAGGATTCTGCTAATACTACGACTGCTCGAGGGGAAAATCTCAAAGAACTATGGTGCGCTAATCGATTATTAAACGAATATAATGGGAGGGTGGGTGGGTACTGATAAATTCAAAGGAGCGAGTGAGGAGGTGCGGAATACGACGAACTCGACAGTATAGGTGAGTGAAAACCGAACGAAGGAAAGAACGGGCGCAGCACGCTCCTACCCAGCAGACGTTTCGAGGGTGGGGGTCCCGTCCTAGTACATAGGACAGCTAGATAGTAATATGAGCATTAGTGTACCGTAGAAATCCACCGAGTTATCCACCTGCGTGGATATCCACCTAGTTATCCACGTGAATAACTAGGTGGATAACTCGAGGCCAAAATTGATAGGGTGGATTATGTGAATAACTCAAATAACAGTATACATGCGCAGGGTTACGCTAAATAGTATTAAAAAGCTTAATTATCGAACACTGCGAATCTACGAGCCTACTTAGTTGGTGGAATGTCAAGCAATGTTTGTTTGGTCGAACATTGACGTCAAAAATGAATGGAATAGTGCGAACTTCAAGTTATTCATCTCCCCAGCCTTCATGATTCGTGATCCACAAAACTTTCATGCAGCAACACCTCAAAGATCAACTAGTTGAGCTGCGACAATGTCTCAAGGCACTGCCAACAGACATTCCTGTTCCACCGGCAATAGAATCCAAGTAGAAGTTCTCCGACTTCAGCCCAGATGCTGAATGGACTATAGACATTGGCGAGGCTGGTGCTGTCAACCAAGAGTTAGAAGTTAGGTTTGGTGATCGCGTCAATGGCCTGAAACTTGTAGAGCGAGGTCCAGAAACAGAGGCCATAGTGGATGTTTTGGAAACATGGATCAAAAGATGTCCAGGTGACATCATCCTCGAGAAGTGGCTGCATGACATCCTTGAAGCTGCGCAAAGTGTCATTCTTGCTGCTGGAAAACCTGTGAATTACATTCACTTCACCCCCCAGAAAAACTCATAATTGACGTAGTACCATACAGTTACCGAAGTCTTTGCATCAGTCAAATGACGATCCGGACATAGAGCTTGTGAGCTCCCCAATCAAAAAGCCAAGGCATTGAAGAAGAAAAAGTTCAAGATTGTCGGGTCCGACGTGTCTGTCATGCACCTATACACAGATGCCAAACATATACCTGCGAAGGGAGCATCAGGAAAACGTGTTTGTGCCATAACAGGTATTTGTTACATAACATTCCCACCAGTAGCTCCTAGGAGCTACTGAGAGCTGTTACAAGCTGTCAAGTGAAGTGTATTGTACTATGAATTACTACTATGCTACTGCTACCATATAGTCTGATACGCAAATTTACTTGACCAATTATTAAGTAAAAAACAATGTGAAAGATCTAAGACATTGTGAGATTTCTAAGTAGGTGACCATGAAATATTAGGACCAGTAATGTCAAGACCGGTGCTCAAGGGGGATGGGATCTGAAGGGCTTGGCCTCAGCTTGTGCGCTGTGCCCCTTACCCGAGTACGTGCCCTTAATTTCAGAATGAAGTCCGGATGGAATCCGATGAAGTCCGAAGGACTTCTGGAGGCTGGCTACTCTTGTAGAGTGCTGAAGGACTTCCGGATGAGCGTGGGAAACTTCCGGAGGACTATCGGAAAGTTCTAGAGAAGTATAGGAAACTCCGGAGGAATTTCATCCACTACATAAGGTCCGAAGGTAAGACTTCTATAGGTAAACTTCCTAGATGGAAACATATGGAGGGAGGCTGCAAGGGACAAAGTCCAAAGCAGGATTGGATAGTAGGAGTGGTCCGGAGGACAGGATGTCCGAAGGTTGTGACGTCTGAAGGTTAAGACGTCCGAAGGTCCAGAGGAGTGGACAGGATTATAGGACAGGAGAATAAAGGCTACTATGGACTAGGTCCGGAATAGAAACAGACAGAGGTAGACTACACTTAGGTAGAGTGGGAGTTAAGAGGAAGTAGACATGAGTCTCGGAAAGACAGGAAGTGCCGGAAAGGCAAAGGTCCGGCTTAAGGAATCAATCCTTAAGCATGGATAAGGACGGAAGGACAAATCCGAAGGTTCGGATGTCCGGCCTAGGGAAGAGTTCCCTAGGCCTAAGGAAAGGCAAGACTAAGATGGACCGAAGTCCAAGAGCAGAATGAGTGAAGTCTAAGTTGATAGAGCAAGTCTAAGGTGATATTCGAACTAAGGAAACTCTACAGGAGTTTGTACAGAGGTTTATATACTGGAGGATATCCGAGAGGATCAGTAAGCAAAAGACTAAGGCTATGTACGAGCATGTGGAAACATGTTAGTAAGTAAGACGGAACATAAGTAAATGAACTTGGATATGAAGCAGAGTACAAGGACCAATAAGCAAGACGGAAACAAGGATAACCGAAGTCCAGAGTCAAGTGAATTACCATAAGGGGATAGACACTGATTTAAGGTTTGGCTTAGGATATGAAGTATAGGACGGATCCAGAGGTCTGGAGAAGTGTGGATATTGGATTGGGCGTCTGGCTATCGGATGAGTGGATCTGGAGATCTAAGTGAAGGTGGACTAGGATATGAATCAAGGATATAGTCCGGTATCTTAGACGAGGTAAGGTTCTGGATGGGATGAGCTCGGATCTGACTGGACCGAAGGTGGGTGAAGCAGGCTTAGCTGCAGAGGTCCAGAGGTATGGATATATGGATGTACGATAGTGGACTGGAGGTCTAGAGGCATGGACTAGGAGTATGGAGGTATGGACAAGGCTAAGGAGGTCCGGATGAGCGTCTGGAAGGCGTGGGAATATCATCGGACGTGGTCCGGAATATGGTATATGACAAGTAAGTGGTATAAGCTGACAACTCTGTCTAATCGGAGTTAGAGGAACTATCTCTCCTGATACCACTCCATTAGCTAAGGGTGCTGACTTGAATACAGCATACATGTTGTGGTTTATGCCTGGCCTGCTACTGAGCTTGTACCACTCAACATACACCAGATGATGTGTGGGCCATGTCTTGGGGACAGGTTCAAAATGTTTCAATACTTCAGGTAGCTTGAAAATCACGCGAAGTCTTCCAATATTCATTCCTATTGGTAAATTTGATCAGATGAGATGAGAAGAGGAATTGTGGTGAGGCTGTTCACCTTGTAGTCCAGTGCTTTCTGCTTGAGAAGTATGAGCCACTAAGATGGTATCAAACCTGTCTATACCATCTATTCCTCTTCTAGGTTTAGCCTTGACTGTGTCTAACTCCTGGCTTCCATCTATATCGTTGCCCAGTGTATCTCGACCGAATTTAAATGCATGCCAGACTGAAATATTATCGAAAGGGAGCTGAGTAGAGTGAAGCTGGGATCTTGGAATGGCTTGGCCTTGGCTGCGATTAAGAAACTGATTGAGGTAGCAGATTACATGATGAGAGAAGGCGGGACAGTGATGTTTGGATTGTACGCTGGCCAGAGGCTGATTAGGGCAGATGGTCTTTTGGAAATGGAAATACCCATCTTTGGGCCCTGGACATCCTCAACGCCTGCCTCCTTTTCAGCCTGTAAGTCGTCCAAACTCTCATAATGCTCCAAGTAGCTTTCAAACATGGCTACTTTCTCTTGCCTTGCTAGTCACTGTACCATCTGAGGAACTTCATCACGAAAGTTCAATGCTCTCCAACCCTCCTTAGCACAGTCGATGTGAAACCTTTCAAACATTTTAGTATTGTAATTGTCTGTGGTTCCAAAGTCTTGCATTGCTTGGGCATAGTGTAGCATGGCATGAAATTTTGGTATATTGAGATGTTCTCTGACAGGGACGAGATTTGGATCGGTGAGAATGTGTTTGTTGTCATGAAATAGTTTCAAAGCGTCATCGAGATAACGTAGGGTGTTGTCATTGTGGGAGGGGTACTGAGCAATATAAACAAAGTCGAGGATTGCACGATAGCAGAGAACAACTTGAGAGGGGGCCTTGCCAATCAGACACCCCAGAAAATCCTTGCCATATCCTTTCTCTCCTTTCCAGACACCTGTGAAAGTTCCGACCACCCTTTCTTGAAATGGTGTACACCAAAGCAAGGGGGAAGGCAGCGAATTCTATCGTCCAGTTCCTGCTCGGACATTAGACTGCTACACCAGTGGATCAGATGCTTGACTACACCTTGATACAGCTGATGTAGAATGTCTGGCGTTATGGATAGGTGGACATTTTTGTGTATGTTACTGTTGTAATTTCTCGCTAGCTTCTATACATAGTTCAAAGAAACAATGCCACACAAGCAGAACAATACATTGATGCAGCACCTTATGTCCCACCCTATTACAGCTGTTACCAAGAATAATGAGATTCATTATTTTTTTCAGAGGCACGGAATTCTAAAACGGATTAGGAAATATGTCTTGTTTTTGTCATTCATCGTGATAACAACATATTCTAGCCATGGGCAATCATAAAATTAGTGCTGATCTCAAAGAATGTGCGCTAAACCTCTGGAACACAGGCTGGGACATCGAGGATATTTGCGATGCTCTGGGAGTCTCCCACACTAGCATTTACCGCTGGGAAGCAATTTTTGCAGAGTGTGGCGCTGTCAACCATCCCCCTTCGCCAATACGTGGCCAGCAGCTTTGTATCCTCACCCATGCTCTCATAACAGCCTGTGAGGCCTTGTTTGCTGAAGAATCAGACCTCTACCTCGATGAAGTTGTGACATGGCTGTGTACCTGGTTGCCTTCATCTTCACCTGTTGAAGGAATATTGGCCTTTTGCTTATGACCTATCTGGGGCCTGTTGGCAGCCTTCATCGGCCGTGGATTGTCGACTACAAGCTCCTCCGAGTCCTTAGGTGCAAACTCGTTGATAAATGTAAAATTCATGGCAGCTCATATCTTGGATAAGTACTATGCCAACTCATAGCACCAATGTAGCAGACGCTCGCAAGGTTCTGAAGCAGTTTGCAGACTATTGGAGAGGAGCTGATCGTGTTCATCCTCAGACTCCAGTATGACAATACTATCTTCAGAAGGTGTTTGCAACATGCCTCGTGCATAAGATATCTAGATGATGGTAGATTTGCAATAGGGAGACTATGATGCATCTGAAATAGGCGGTTTTCCAAATTTGAACGCGCATGAAAAAAAAATGACGAATCTCATTATTGTTGAAAACTGCTGTAATTTCGCACTTCATAATGCATACAAGCCACGCCAAGGCCATGCATTATGCAATATGCAATATGTATACAATTACATAGGAACATCATCTGGATCCTGAAAAGTCCATGCATTATGAGATTTATGCATTGTTATGCTATGCATTGTTATGCTATGCATTACAGCTACCTTCAGATCGATAGACCAGAATCCATTTTTGTTCATTCACCGCTTTTATTTACTTGTGGAGCTGGACAAACAAAAGGGTCCTGCCTATCACAATACTTGGTCGGGGGAAATATCCCAGAATGGTACGTGAGTTCTATGATATGGTATGGTGTTCGGTGTTTGACATTGCATCTGACAGTGACACCCCTCTGAGTTCATTGCTAGTATGACTATTTATCACCGATTTCTCATGGTATGTTTAACATTGTCTCCGTTACTGATCATGCCAGCATGAGCCCAGCACCAGTACTTGCAGGATTCAACATGCTCCGCTCAGGGCTAGCAACCTGATCATTGATGGCATTCTTGCCTTCTCTGCCTTCTGACAACAGAGCCTGTGAGACGAGAGGGCCAAAGAATTCGGTTGATAGTTCAGTGGCTTGTGTTAGTGACTTGTGCTGTGACCTTGGGTGACATTTGGGCAGACATATTGATCCATTGCTGCTTTATGGCTGCTAGAATATGACGGCGGTTTCCAACCATGGTGAAAATGGTGTTTGAAGACACTGTCGAATGAGAAAGTTGCGCAGTCCAGTGCTGTTCTGGGGTATCTCACCCGACCAAGTATTGTGATAGGCAGGACCCTTTTGTTTGTCCAGCTCCACAAGTAAATAAAAGCGGTGAATGAACAAAAATGGATTCTGGTCTATCGATCTGAAGGTAGCTGTAAGTATGAGCATGTCTACTGTATATTCTTCTATACTAAAATGACTAGGTCACGTGCAATTGAGACAACTTGACTAAGTTATGTTTTCAATTCGACCTCCCCAAATGGGGGTGGTAGATTATACAGGC
>MU177948.1:217872-239353 GCA_016695465.1 Suillus americanus | reverse complement strand
AAGTTATGTTTTCAATTCGACCTCCCCAAATGGGGGTGGTAGATTATACAGGCCAAGCACTTTGCCTTGTACATGTTCCTTGCCTCATAACCTCCACTATCTGCTATAACTCTGCTCCAACAAATCTGCCATGGGTCCTCCTCGCCGAGCTCGTTCTAATTCTTCTGTATCAACTCACTCTCAGCAACATCGTCACAGACAGCCGCAATTACAAGAGTCAACTCCTCCAGAAACCCCGTCTGCACAATCACATCTAGGAATGTCTCCTCAGTCGCGCTATCTATCGAACATGAAAGTTGTTCGTCGTAGAGACTCCTCTATTGTATCCATACTCGATCAATTCAGCCACGTCTGTGTGTACCAACATGATGGCGACAAATGGGAGAAACAGGGTTATGAGGGGAGTATGTTTTTGTACGAGCGGTGTGTTCAACACATTTATTTGTTTGCCTGCAGGCTCATCTTCTATAGGGATTCTTACCCACCTTATGGTCTCTATATTTTGAATCGTGTGGGTATGGATGACTACATCCAGCGACTCTACCCAGAAGATGGCGTAGGCGCACATGGTTCGTATCTCATGATGCGTCATTATCCCGACTTTACCGCACGCAGGCTCGCAGAAGCACGAGCCACTCTACCCCTTTCCAAGCAGGAAGGTCCTGCATCTAAATTCGCTCCTGAGTTCGTCGTCCCAAATTTAGAACAACTGCAAGATGCTGAGAAAGGCCGATCACAAACGGTCGGGTTGTGGTGCTTTGCAACCGATGCAAGAGAAAGCATGCAAGACGTTGTGTTGAGGTGAGTGGCAGGCCTTTCGCGACGTTTGCGCATACTCTGACGTGCTTGTAGATTGCATAGCTATATCAAGAAGAATCTTCCATATCCAGAGGAGTATAGATATGGCCCGGATCGTCCTCCTCCCCCGAACTTCCGGTCATCATCGAGGGCCAGTGGTAAGCAGACTGCAAGCTTGTTCAAAGAATTACTCTCAATGTCTTGCAGAACGTTCACATATGCGCTCGGCATCGAGCGCATCCAACACCAGCAGCATACATAGCATCTCAGAGTCAGAAGAGTATCATGCAGGACGTCAACCCGCCCCCTCGGAAAGTAGTTCCAACGGGAATGTATCGGAGCTCGATAAGCTGTTTGCCAAGCTGGGGGGCACAGGATGTACTCCACAGCAGATGCCCCTACAATCGCAGACTAAGGAGTCGACTGCTGTAAGTTTACTGGCCGGCCTATCCGGCGGTGGAAATGCTCATAGAACGGCGTCCGTTCCGCCACCGACCTCCAATTCTGTCCCTCCAACTCGCGGGTTAGCTTTATTGGATACCATCTTCGCCTCCGCACCACCACCACCATCAAGCCAACTCAGTCGTGGACCATTGCTCTGGAGCGGCATCAGCTTCCCTCCCACCATCTACCTCCACACATTCACAAACTACATATAATACACAAGTTCAGTCCACAACGTTCGGACACACTGCCAGCTCACAAAGTCCTCTCATCCTTTCTCCCAAACCAACTTCTACTGTACTACCTCAGGTGCTCAACCAAGATGTCATCTCCACGCTCCTTGGGTTCCCTGCGTCCCGTGCCTATGAGGGTGACAACGAGGCAAGCGATGACGGGTCTATCTCAGAAGGAGGATATTCTGTTTCTAGCACTGTACTTGATGCTGATGCAGAAAATAACGTGGAGTTACAAGCTGCAGGGACATCCTCTGGGCTGCCACTCCTCGCTGTACCTATAGGCCAATCTGAGCACAACCGCACAAGAAATGGGAGCGGCAAAACCCTGGGCGATGTCACCCCTCGTCCGCTACTCCGAGGCTTCAACTCTGATATCACGGTGGTCGGGGACCTCCTCGCAGCTGCTCAGACTCAGAAGCACTCGCGTGCCTCACCACATCTTCATATTCCCTCTGTCGCACCTCCGCGACCTGGGGACCCGCCAGGAACTCAGCCTGGAACTCGTACACCGAATGGTGCCCGTGCGCAATCATCTCCCAATACAGCACCGACACGCCCTCGAAGAGATGATCGGGATGTGT
Source organism: Suillus americanus (assembly GCA_016695465.1). NCBI lineage: Eukaryota > Fungi > Basidiomycota > Agaricomycetes > Boletales > Suillaceae > Suillus > Suillus americanus. The sequence continues at coordinate 237,294 of MU177948.1, read as the reverse complement.
CCGGAATGGATGACGGGAATGGGACAGAAATCGGTGCTACCGTTGAGTCTAATACTACTTACCGAGATCACACACCACCTCCACAGCAGACCCGAGCACCGTCGCATTCGCCACAAGATCTTACTAATGAACTCCAGGGAAGATCACGCTATCCGATAACTTCTGGAGGGTTTGGAGACATCTGGAAGTGTGAATTATTGAAGCCCGATGGGACCGTCCAGGCATGCCCAGCTTCTCCCACTTCCTACAGTCGTTATTGATCATGACATAGGTAGCAGTGAAGACTATTCGTGCTTTCGAATCGGACAACGAGGTTCTGATGCGGAAGAATAGCAGGGTAATGTGCTCTTCTACAGCGTCGCGCGTGTCGGTTTATCTTATGTTGAATCAACTTTAGAGAGTGCGTCGCGAACTCAAAGTTTGGGGCCGTCTTAAGCATGATAGCATTCTTCCACTCTGGGGAGTGGCAACTGACTTTGGACCCTATCCCGCAATGATTTGCCCATGGGCTGATGATGGAGCACTCACGGGCTATCTTGAGAGGCAAGAAAACTTGTTGTCGTCTCACGATAAGTTCTCCCTTGTAAGCCCTGTGTATCTAGCATCCCCAAATGGTCGCTGACCTCCTGGAACCTGCCAGCTGAATGACATCGCTCTTGGGTTGGAATACCGTAAGTGCATCGTTCACTGCACCCCAGTTTTCAAATGCTCATGTCGGTTCAGTCCATAGCGAATCAGTTGTTCATGGGGACCTGACAGGGGTATGTACGGCCACACATAAGATTCGCATTACTCACGTGCAAACTTTCCAGTCAAATGTCTTGATTTATGCCAACGGCCGGGCATGCATTGCTGATTTTGGTCTCTCCACTATCATCCTGGAGTTCGTCGGTACCTCATATTTTACGAGTTCCATCCGAGGGAACGTCCGATGGGTAGCTGCAGAATTATGTGAAGTATCAGAGGACGAGCTCGAGCTCAGCACCGAGTGCGACATATACTCATTTGGCAGTATCACGCTCCAGGTTGGTAACTCGATTTTGACCGAAATATGTTATTCACTTTGCACATGCTCTAGGTATTGACTTGCAAGGTACCCTACTACAATGTGAAAAAAGATATTGCGGTGTTGGGGCAAGTTATCAAAGGTGTGAAACCGGAACCTCCTAAGGAATCGCAAATAGCGCCTGGGCACTGGGAGTTCATACAGCAATGCTGGTTGCCTCGTGCAAGTCGCCCGTCGATTGCAGAAATCGTAATGTTTATAGCATGTGAATGGCAAGCTGTGTCATCCTAGTTCTCTGAACACACCAACAGTATCGTGGTACTGGAATGCAACAAGAACTGAGCTTGAGGAAAATACTTACATAGAAAGGTCGTCGTGCATCAATGAGCATTTTCAAATTCGAGGAAGATCATTTTATGTAAACTCCCCGTAAGGAAAGTATTGTAGTTGATTGGAGCCCGAGCTGGCCCGAAGGAGCTGACCGAAGGCTATGACTCATACGCTGCTTCCCTTCATTCATACTATGGACACGGTGTCAACATGGTATATTTTCAGTGTCTAGCAAGCTAGAAGTACTGCCCAGACTCCCTCGGTCCTTCTTTGCCGACGAATCGCCATACTGGCCCGGGACTATAGTTCTCTAGGCAGCTCATGACTGACTGGGATCGGATCTCACTCACCTGGTGGGAAGAGTACGAACTTTTGCAGTGATAACCATGCATATAGTCTTCACCTCATGCCAGGTTAGTGCCAAGATTACTGTGACTAACTTTCAGTATCGACTCACACCAGCAGGGCTGTCAGCTTAATATTAATGACCTCTGGATCAAAGACTCTACTACTACTTATATATAAATCGACCAGTACAGCCCCCCTCCATTGGAAGGCTTCATCAACCTTTCCGCTTGGATCCATTAATCTATGTATGATCAACCAAGCACTCGGGGTCCTGGAATCTTAGGTCAGTTGTTTCAACCCACGTGCACAAGCCATTAGTAGGCGCCCTCCTTTGCAGACTGATATCGCACTTGACTGCCTTAGTTCCGCACTATCTCTCGTACCGGCACATGTACCTCACCCCATTCCATTTCATAGCTCTTTCCAAATTTCAGAGAGGGAAGTTCGTGTAATCATATTTCCTCCAGCTTATGATAGTGGTCAAAAAGTATGGCAAGGGAGCATCAGCCTGGCAGGATTGGACCGAGTGAGTGCAAAGACGAACCTGTTCATCCTCTCCTTTGTCCCCTCTCATCAACGTATTACAGATAACTTAAAACAGACTAATCGCCCCATACCTCGCGGTGTCGATAAGGGTCCTGCCGGATATACTATTGGATTGGGGTCAACGTCAGATACAAATTTTGAGCACTTCAATCCTTTACCCACCACCGGTGAACGAGAGGATGTGACTAGACGACGATTCGCGAGTTCAGCTGCGGATACTCAGGATGGCCGCAGGCGAGAAAAACAGTCCATCATTTCCACGCCTGAAGAAAACGCCCAGGCGTCTCGTCATTCCAACGTCACTCACCGTGGGAGCACAGCAGGTGCCGACCCTTATCGTGTACCACCACTGTCCCTCACTGGCAAGGACCGCGATCGTATTTCGGCTCTGGATCAGGGGCGAGACAGACACAAGTCATATGCCAACCTTAATATCACATCCTCTATCCCAGCCTTATCCTCTTCAGCGACGTACGGCCCAGGTTATACCGCCCCCATCAATGCGCCCTCAGTTCCTGCTATTATCGACGCCATGAAATCAGTTTCGTTTGAAGATAGCGGCGAACAGTCCAATTCGAGTCCCAAAGGCTGGAATGGTCCGTCGCGCCCGCAAGTTCCGTATAGCACACGCCCACCACCTTCTATTATCAGACCAACCGCCGCCAAGAAATCAGTCTCGCTCGATAGTGGCGTTCAGTATAGCGTAAATTTTACTAATGATCGGAATGGTCCGTCTGACATCCAGGATCCATACGCACGCCGCGGCGTACTTCCACCGTCTAGCAGCAGACCTAAGAAATCGGTCTCACTCGATAGAGGCGTTCAGCCTAGTACGGGTTTTGATTATCAGAATGGTCCGTCTGATATCCAGGATCATCCATCCGCACGCCACGGCGGACCCCTACCGTCTAGCAGCAGCAGACCTATCGGCACTAATAAGTTTGTCTCGTTCGATAGTGGCTTTCAGTCTGGCTCCAGCCGCGAAGGCTGGACTGGTCCGTCGCGCTTGCCGTACGAAAACCGCTATGAGTCTTCGCACTTCCAAGAGACACCAAAGGAAGTCCCTCAGAGCTGGCAGTCGTCCAACAGACTCAATTCTCAACACCGCTTGCTAGACATTGCGAGCGGGAGTCCTTACTATCCCGTTCAGCCTACTAATACGCATCATGAGGTATCTGAGGGCGAGTATCATCAAACTCTCAACCGATCGGGGAATGAAGTACAGCGTAAAGAGCTCGAGATGAGAAGAAAGAAGGAGGAGGAAGCCAAACGCACAGAAAACGAAGTCAGGATGGAGGAAGGGCGGGCCCAGAGAATGGAAGGGCTTACAAGGCATGTGGAGAACTCAACAAGGCGGTTTGGTGGGGGAGAAAGACATCTAGCACAAGATCCAGCGTTGCAGGTGGTGAAACGACAGGAATATGAAGTTAGACGCAAGGATGAGGACGCCAGGCCCAATGGAGAGACGGCACGCGCGACGGATGAAGACCCCTGGAGGAAGACAGAAGAAAACACGCAATGGGAAGAACTTCATTCGCTGGAAGATTTTACCAATAAAGTCCAGAGGAGATCGTCCTATCCCGTCGCTTCCGGAGGTTTTGGGGACATCTGGAAAGGTGTTTTAGTTCAGCACAGCAGGATCGTCCAGGTATGCACAGCTTGTGGCACTTGCTACTGTATCATCTGACTGTGATGTAGGTGGCAGTGAAGACTATTCGCGCATTCGAGTCGGACAACGAGGAAATGGCGCGGAAGAAGACGAATGTAATGTTTCTATTCCATTCATATCAATCTTTCTGATGACTCGGCTTAGAGAGTCCGTCGTGAACTGAAAGTTTGGGAGCGTCTCAAACATAACAGCATTCTTCCGCTCTGGGGGGTGGCGGATGACTTTGGGCCCTACGTCGCAATGGTTTGCCCGTGGGCTGATAATGGAGCTCTCACTGGTTTTCTTGAGCGCCAACAAGAAAAGTTGTCGTCTCAAGATAAGTTCGCGCTAGTAAGCTCCATTTTGTAAGTATTTCTAAATGTTTGTTAAGCTTTCAAACATCAGCTGGATGATATTGCCCTTGGGTTGCAATATCGTAAGTCGCTTTTCAGTGCGCCCGACTTTTAAACGCTCATGGTGATTTAGTCCACAGCAAATCAGTTGTCCATGGTGACCTGACAGGGGTGTGTATAGCTGCTTGTAGAATGTGTATTGTTCATTACTTATGTCCCGACTCTCCAGTCGAATGTCTTGATTTATGCCAACGGTCGGGCATGCCTTGCTGATTTTGGTCTCTCCACTATCATCTTAGAGTTCAACGGTACCTCCTATTTTACGAACTCTATCCGAGGGAATTTCCGATGGGCAGCTGCAGAGTTATGTGAAGCAACAGAAGACAGTGAAGTCTCACTCACCACTGAGTGCGACATATACTCATTTGGCAGTATCACCTTGCAAGTTAGTAACTTGAGTTTTCAACCGTCAGATCTCATTCACATTGCACTTGCTCTAGATATTGACTTGCAAAGTACCCTACCACAATATAAAGATGGAGATGACAGTATTGGCACAAGTCATGGTCGGTAAGAAACCGGAGGCTCCAAAGGAGTCGCGAATAGCGCCTGGGCACTGGGGCTTCATACAGCGATGTTGGCTGCCTCGTGCAAGTCGTCCATTGGTTGCAGAAATCGTAGCGTTCGTAGGATATGAACGACGAGCTCTGTCATCTTAGTCCGCTGAACGGAGCAACGAATCGGAATGTAAAACTTCTCTACGAGTGCTTCACACCTGGAAAGTGGTGTTGAAGCGGCTTGGCATGATTCAAATATCAATCTGCATTTTCTAGGCTTTGGCCTTACCTAACTCAAGCTTCCATCAAACATAAGTATGTAAGGATATGATATCCTTTACGCCCCGACCAAGACTTCAAAACGATACGCCATGCATATGAAGCCGTTCGTGTGACACATTCAAGATGCGAAAAGTGTTACTTTCGCATCCGAGTCACGCGGATACACTGGCATTCCTCCTCTTTCATTATCTCATCCAGCTTGATGCTCACAGTTGCCGTCTTGCACCAAAAACCTTTCTTACTACCGACCCTCAATCCCTTTCTCTCGTTACTGGCACCCCATTCTCTGTTCGTCGTTCCGAATCTGTCAACTACTGCGCGTCCCTCGTTGTTCTGTCAAAACAATACCCCTTCCTACCGTCACTCATTCAGTCTCGTACTCTCTCTCCCTTACCACTACTACTCTACCCTGTCAGGCGCAACGCCACTTCCTCCCGCCTCCGTCTTCACACGACCGTCCGTCCCTAGGACCCTTGCCGTTTTCTTGAGTATTTATACCACCCATGTACACTCATACCTATCAGCGAATCCTATATTCAGATACGCGCTCCAAGAACGACCGAAACCTTCTCAGAAAGTCCTCGTCTCTAGCCCTAGCCCTGTCTCTCTTTGTATTACCTACTAAACACGTCTCTTATCTGTCTCGTTTCGTTCGCAATTCCCCGCCGAACTCATACCCAGCCTTACAAGTACGTGGTGTAGGGAATTATCTGTGTAACTCCATCAAATTTCCCCATAGATTTAGATAACAAGGCCCTCGAGACCTCAGCTGACGCTGACGATATTGTTCAGATCTTCGTGCTTCCAGGTTACTTGTGGTTCAAACTTCACAGGCTGGACACCATCACAGGCTGGACACCATCATGGTGACCATACCATCCTGGGACTCGATAGGTTCGATCAATTACTCTAGTCTCTCCTTTCTTCGTTTTCTGAAGCTAAGCTTTTTTTATACGAAATAATAACTCCTCTTCATGTCGTTCCGCCGATATATTCTTCGACAAATCCTTTTCAGTTGTGCAGCGTTCCCAAGCGCTGATCAGCGAAATTCATGTGTGCTGACTCATCGACTGTATCAGGGCAGATGGCCAGCCCAATCTCACCCTTCAATTTGAAAATTGTAGTGATGCTCCTGGTTGGTTGAGCTCTTGGTTGCCAGTGGTGGCTTGCAGAGTTCGTGCCAGGATGTTAGTATACCAATTTCTTAGACCGTTTTATATATTTTTCTATTCGATCTTTCCAACGGATAGCTATAAGGCTGGAGCCGGGCACCCCACCCGGTGGCATATATCACTCCAACAGACATGACGTATGTCATAGCCTGGTTGGTTATATAAGTTGGGAGACATCCAAATCCATTGGACTCCCTTCGTATTTTTCAGATAAACCCCCTCAAATGCCTACGACTGTTTCATCCACCCGAAATGTCATCTTGTATTTTGTTGCGCTGTACGTTTAGCATCTGCTATTCCCAACCACTTTTCAATAACTTACTATACTGAAATCACATCCAGGGTCCTTCCGCCAGTAGCCGCGTTTTTCAGTAAGTACACGACTCTTTCATGCCTCCTACATTATAATATTAATTGCGACGATGATAGAACGTGGATGTGCTGCAGGTAAATATCAATAGTATCGTTTAAATCCAGTGATGCATGACACTTTGCCAGACTTTTGGATTAATATCTGTCTTACGATCTTGGGTTGGATACCAGGAGTCTTGCATGCATGGTATGTTAGCTTCCATTCATGCAGTCAGTTCATTTGCTCAGACAGCGGACATCTAGGTACCTCATCTCTCGGAGTGAGGGAGCAATGTAATGAAGTCATGACGTCATTGACCCATGCATAGTCTATGCGTTTCCGTACTAGAAACCCCATTAAGATTCTATATATCCCACACCTCGCAATATTAATCAGAACGGAGCGACGTGACATTGAATGCACACCTTCAAGTGACAAGATACTATACAGACATTAATGAGCGTCCTTGAAGGACTCCTGGAGTAGATCTTGAAATCAAGTAGAAACTGCGAGCAGATTTTCTCGGTGACCGGGAATTTGGAAACCCATCATATAATGTTCAAGGTGTCAACTGATTTTCATGAGCCCGCAACTGTACGTGCACGGGCCTTTGGTTCGGTGATGATTACGGCAAAGGTCTGCTGGCACAGCCCGCCCAAGCGTAAGTACTTAGCAAAGATCACGAAATTTATTACTCACCTCACCTCCAACGCAATATATGTTCGCATTGTTTTGAATGTTTTTTCTTGCTCCAGTTGCAAAGCACCGCATTATGGCTAACTGTGAATGACCTTTCTCAACGTCTCGTGTACTAAAGTCATAGGCTGATTAATTAATATTATATGCCTAAAGTACTCGGGAGCAAATTTAAAGGTGGGACTTCCCGTCAACTTCTACGCTACAGCTAGTTTGGCTTGCGTCGGAGTCTGCGAGCCCGTGTATGGTTTGAAAGCTGTGGGTAGTATGTAATCGCATCATGAGACCGTGTGCGCCTATGGTTCCATGCTGCAGTTCCGGATGGACAGATCCCTTCAATGATTAGTTGTATCCATGCCTGCACGATTCAAGTTATAGAAACCACTGAAAGGTGCGTAAGAGTCCCTGTGCTTATCAGTTAATTCTACTAAGCTTCGCTAGAATAGGTTAGGATTTACATTGACATCAGTTCAGTCCATCTCTTCGTCGTCCACTAATGTGAGTCGACTAATTCGACCCTTCGTTAACAGGTTATCGACCTTGGCTCTCGGCTTCGTTAAATTCTCGACCGTCACACCCGCGTTGGTTGTGGGTCTAACAAAAAGTGGAAGGGTGGCCTCAAAGAACAACTTGTGTTCCATGGTCAACGAGACCAAGCAGAATCTCAACGATACCTTGGGGAACGCCCCAATCAGTACTATCGAGCGCGAGCGGTTGTCCGAGTCCGAGGAACACATCACTCCGATGAAGAGTATCCGTGATATTGCCGAGGAGCAGTTCCCTATTGCACTAAAACGCGAAAGCCAGGTCAAAGCTGCTCAGTCTTCTTCCTCGCAACTTCCCACAGATACTTCGCAGTCACATACTTCTGGTCTTACACCCAACGAACATGACACCTGGCCTCCGAAAAACCCCTCGGAGGTCAAGCACGATTCAGGATATTTCTCTCATTTCGCCAACCGAGAGCGTGACCACGTGTCTCGAGATACCAACAAGGGTCGTGCTAGGTATATCAACAGTGCAGTGGGGTCACCCACATTGGATGTCACAGACAGATGTTTTGAGCGCCCAAACTATCCACCCCCCATCGAACTAGATGACATGCCCATGTCTGCTCCGGATGCTCCAGACAGGCGAAGCCTTCTGCGTACAGCGGGCCTTTCAAACAGACCTGTCCCCCAAGAGTCCTGGCTTCCATCAACGCCTGAAGAAGACACCCTGGTGCCTCGTACCTTCACTATTTCGCGACAGGGGAGCACGACTATCCCATTTCCCACCGAGCTGTACCACGTGACTGCCAGCGCGAAGGAGAGGGATCGCATTTTGACCCTGGAACAACAGTGGAGTGCCATTTACAGAGCTCGGGATAGAAGGCGAACAACGTCGCACACATATGTTGAAGCCAGAGCCAGTGCCCCTGCCTTCGAGCGGTTGGACGAGGATTGTCCACCACCACCAACACCACCACATTTATCCCCTTCTGTGGCACCCAACTCGCGCTCCATAGTTCCCGCCACCAGGTATTCTCGCTCATCAGGCAATCCGAGCTCTACAGTCCCCATAGGGTACTCTTACTCCTCAGACAGCCAAAGTTCCACAGTCCCAATGGGGTACTCTCACTTCTCCTCATCCTCGCAGTTGCCCCCACCGTCTGCCAGCAGACCTATCGCCATCAAGAAATTGTTTTCATTGCATGATGACGACTTTCAGTCTAGCCCAAGTCCCAAAGACTGGGATGTTCCATCGCGCTCGCCGTACGACACCTACGGGTTCTCGCATTCTCCACAGACACCGGACGAGCTCCCACAGAGCTGGCGGTCATCTAATTTCCGTACTCGACTCTCCTCCCAAGACATGCATTACGGGTATCAGCATGTTCATCAGTATGACGATGAACTTGATGATTTAGGTTTGTGGGAGTATGATGAGCGCAGACTTCGTCAGAGGGAGGAGAGCTTCCGGAGGAGAGAGGAAGAGATTTCTCTGCGGGAGCAAGAACTAAAGAGGAGAGAGGAGGATGTTATGCGGGAGGAGGAGGCCAAACAGAAAGAAGACAGGCCCAGGCGCGAGGAGAAGGAGGCCACACGCACTGAGGACGAAATCATGTACAAAGAGCGTGAAAATAGAGAGGGGCAAGGAACAGAATACGAAGAACACGAAGACGAAATCAAAAGAAGCTTACGAAGAAGAAAGAGGAGAAAGCTGGGAGACAGGACGCGCAGGACAAGAAAAGGGCCGAAGACCTCGGGCGACGGGAAGAATCAGCAGGATGGTGTTCAGAGGAGGAAGAAAGACACATTACACGAGACGTTTTGCGAAAGTCGGAGGAGTCGACACGCCAGGAAGATGAAGTTCAATTCAAAGAACAGGCATCGCGCACCAAAGAGGAAAAGATTCGGAGGAAACAGGAAGAACTCGCGCGACGAGAGGAAGAACTGCTTCGTAGGGAGGCAGAGGCGAACCGCAGACATAACCAACAGAAGGCTCAACAGGAAGAATTTCGCAAGCGCGTCGAAGAGGTAAGGCGCCAAAGTGTGGAGGAAAAGACGAAGCAGGGCCGGAAGTCCTGGGGATATCATCCACGTCGAGCAACGCCACCTCCCCGGATATCTACTTCTCAATCCTTTTCATCTTCTACAGGACCTTGGTCAATCTCCGACCATGACGAGCGCATGTCAGCAGCAAATCCGCCTGCCAACAGGGGCCGCTCTACATCGATTAGCACTAGCCGTAGCAGCACGACCTGGACGTCCTCAACTCGGTTGAGCTGGACCGCGAGCTCATGGCGGTCGAATATACCTAAGCCGCAAACACCATCAGCCCAGAGGAACCAACCTTGCCAGATGTCTCCCCCCAACAGTAATGAGCTTCACACGTCTGCAGCAGGGAGTCCGACCGCAGATAGGGGCCGCACATGCACCAGTCGTAGCAACGCAACCCGGACATCCTCGAGTCGGCCGAGCTCAAACGCGAGCTTACACCTATCGAGTACACCTAATCCGCAAACACCAGCCTACAAGAACCCACCCCGTCAAATGTCTACTTCAAAATCCTCCTCGTCTTCTGCAGGACCTTGGCCCATCCCTAGCCTCAACGAGCTTCACATATCTGCAACAAATTCCCATAAGGACAGCTCCAAATCAACCAGCAACACGCCCTGGACGTTCTCGAGGTTGAGCTCGATTTCACGCTCGCAGTCGTCGAGGACACCTAAACTGCAAACGCCATCATCCCAGAAGAGCTCGCCTCCCCGATCTGCTTCGTTTTCTATAACAGGCCGGTTGATCCCTGACCGTAACGACCTTCACGCACCTACAACAAGTCCGCCTACGCATAAAAGCCGCCCCAAATCAACGAGCACTGGTCGTAGCAGCTCAACCTGGATGCATTCGACTCGGCCGATCCCGACCGTGAGCTCACAGCCCTCCATCACACCTAAGTTGCAAACGCCGTCAGCCCAGCAGAGCAAGAAAGTGGCACCATGCGCCATAGAAGCGGGGGCAACGAAGGAGGAGGACAGCAAGGGTGGCAGAATCAAGTGTAAGGGGACGCTTGTGAAGAAGGAAGTCAAGGAGGTCGGGAAGGAGACGCAGGCCAGGAACTGGACGGTTGTTGTTAGACCGGAGGAGGAGAAGGAGGAAAGACACATTGTACATGATCAATCAGCGGAGTCTAGATGCAATGAGGAGGAAGCCAGACTTGAAGCATTCGGGGCAATGCTCACCACAGAGGAAGAGATCCTGAAGGAGGAACAACCAGTACGAGAGAAAGAAAGTAATAAACCGACACCCCATGTATGCAGTTTCCTTTCTTTCCTCCACTCCCTCTCACATTCCTCCAGCACAGTGGAAATATGCTAACTCAGGCGCAGTCACTCCTGAATGTATGGATATACGTTATTGATATATACCCCTGACTCATGCAGCTATCCAGACTCCTACTTTACCTTCCTCAGAACCAACGACGACAGAGGAAGAAGATTCGCTGGAAGATCTGACTAATGAAATCCAGGGAAGATCGCGCTATCCGATCGCTTCCGGAGGCTTTGGAGACATCTGGAAGTGCGATTTAGTGAAGTCCAGTGGGACCGTCCAGGTGGGTTCAGCTTGTAGCGCTTCCTATGGTCCTATTTTGAACATCATGCAGGTAGCAGTCAAAACTATTCGTTCTTTCGAGTCGGATAACAAGGAATTGACGCGGAAGAATGCGAAGGTAATTTTGCTCTTTCATCCATGTCAATCTTTCCAACCGTACCTCAACGTAGAGAGTGCGTCGTGAGCTGAAAGTTTGGGGCCGTCTCAAACATCATAGCATTCTTCCCCTCTGCGGAGTGGCAAAGGACTTTGGGCCCCACCCGGCAATGATTTGTCCGTGGGCTGATAATGGAGCTCTTACCGGCTTTCTTGAGCGTCAACAGGACATGTTGTCGTCTCAAGATAAGTTTTCCCTTGTAAGCCCTTTTCTGTGAGTACCCTCAGATACTTGCTGACGTGTTGACACACACTAGCTGAATGACATTGCCCTTGGATTACAATACCTTCACAATGAATCAGTTGTCCATGGTGACCTGACGGGGGTGTGTATAGCTATTCACAGAAGGTGTATTCTTCATTACTCACGCCCAGACTCCAGTCAAATGTCTTGATTTATGCCAATGGTCGGGCATGCCTTGCTGATTTTGGTCTCTCCACTATCATCCTGGAGTTCGTCGGTACCTCCTATTTGACGAGCTCCATCCGAGGGAATGTCCGATGGGTAGCTGCAGAGTTATGTGAAGCACCAGAAGACGGTGAAATCTCGCTGAGCACCGAGTGCGACATATACTCGTTTGGCAGTATCACCTTGCAGGTTAGTAACTTAACTTTTCCTCCGAAAGACGTCTGTTCACTTTGCGCATGCTCTAGGTGTTGACTTGCAAGGTACCCTACTACAACGTGAAAAATGATATTTTAGTGTTGGGACAGGTCATCAAGGGCAAGAAACCAGAGCCTCCCAAGGAGTCGCAAATAGCGCCCGGGCACTGGGAGTTCATACAGCGATGCTGGTTGCCTCGTGCAAGTCGTCCTTCAGTTGGAGAAATTGTAGCATTTGTTGAGTGTGAACGACGAGCTCTGCTTAACAGATCGACAGGGTGATGAGGTAAATTTAGTGGATTCGGGCAACGCTACAGGTACGTAGAGTACAAACATGTCTCGAGTAGCAATCATAGAATCCATCCAGTGCTAATAATTGTAATTCTCAAAGTCGGCCCGCCTTGTATACACCAAATGATACCTCAAACATCGTAATGAAGCCTCAAATCAAACTTCATCCAAATGGATTAATACAACTGCATCGAATGCAAAACACTCCTAACAAGACACTCGGCAACACAGCGGCAACACATACAATACAAATCATCAAATGAGTGGAGGAGTAGTACTAGTGGGGCTTGAATCAAGCAGCAATCGCGAGCAAAAATATATGAGCTCTTGTAGTGAGTTGTCCAGACATACAAAGACATCCCCGGGACATCATTTCGCACTCGAAGCGTACTCCTCCCAAAGAGTGTCCACGAAATCTTTGTCTGTCTAAAAACACAAAAGTCAGAGAGGATGCTCTGCATTTGATGAATGAATATGGAACATACGTGTATGAGAGTCAGAACTTCCCGGACAAAGTCGTTCTTAGATAAAATATTCGAACTTGCATTCTTCTTCTGGGCGAGAGCAGACAGGAGAGATGCGTGGACAGCGTGAGTGTCGATGGCATTTAGGCCATCAACAGAGCTCTGGCTAGCTACAGAACCAGCACGCTCCAAGCGTCCATGTTTGGCCTTGCCATTGACAGGAACCACAGGTGTCGAAACGACACCTTGAGGCTGTGAAAGTGGTACAACCTTGGCAGGCGGTGGCACATCCCAGCTCTTCTCTATCTCCTCTCTCTCTCGCTCACGATCTTTCTCCCGCTCCTTCCGACCTTTCTTCTGGCTCCTCCTGTTCTTCGAGCGCTGCTCCCTTGCAAATGCATCCGGATCGCTCAGCGCACTTGTATCAGCAAAGTCGAGCTCGATCACATCGGAATCTGTCTCGACAAACGGAGCACGAGGGTATGGCCACAAGTCAGAATCTGCCTCGAATGGAATAAGCGAACGGGGTTTGGGTACGCTGTGTGCGCCATTGACACTGGTTAATGTCGGCGTGGTATCTGGGTCCCCAGGACGCGGAGGTGCGACAGAGGGAATATGAAGATGTGGTGAGGCACGCGAGTGCTTCTGAGTCTGAGCAGCTGCGAGGAGGTCCCCGACCACCGTGATATCAGAGTTGAAGCCTCGGAGCGGCGGACGAGGGGTGACATCGCCCAGGGTTTTGCCGCTCCCATTTCTTGTGCGGTTGTGCTCAGATTGGCCCATAGGTACAGCGAGGAGTGGCAGCCCAGAGGATGTCCCTGCAGCTTGTAACTCCATGTTATTTTCTGCATCAGCATCAAGTACAGTGCTAGAAACAGAATATCCTCCTTCTGAGATAGACCCGTCATCGCTTGCCTCGTTGTCACCCTCGTAGGCACGGGACGCAGGGAACCCAAGGAGCGTGGAGATGACATCTTGGTTGAGCACCTGAGGTAGTACAGTAGAAGTTGGTTTGGGAGAAAGGATGAGAGGACTTTGTGAGCTGGCAGTGTGTCCGAACGTTGTGGACTGAACTTGTGTAGTATATGTAGTTTGTGAATGTATGGAGGTAGATGGTGGGAGGGAAGCTGATGCCGCTCCAGAGCGAGATGGTCCACGACTGAGTTGGCTTGATGGTGGTGGTGGTGCGGAGGCGAAGATGGTATCCAATAAAGCTAACCCGCGAGTTGGAGGGACAGAATTGGAGGTCGGTGGCGGAACGGACGCCGTTCTATGAGCATTTCCACTGCCAGATAGGCTGGCCAGTAAACTTACAGCAGTCGACTCCTTAGTCTGCGATTGTAGGGGCATCTGCTGTGGAGTACATCCGGTGCCCCCCAGCTTGGCAAACAGTTTATCGAGCTCCGATACATTCCCGTTGGAACTACTTTCCGAGGGGGTGGGTTGACTTCCTGCATGATATTCTTCTGACTCTGAGATGCTATGTATGCTGCTGGTGTTGGATGCGCTCGATGCCGAGCGCATATGTGAACGTTCTGCAAGACATTGAGAGTAATTCTTTGAACAAGCTTGCAGTCTGCTTACCACTGGCCCTCGATGATGACCGGAAGTTCGGGGGAGGAGGACGATCCGGGCCATATCTATACTCCTCTGGATATGGAAGATTCTTCTTGATATAGCTATGCAATCTACAAGCACGTCAGAGTATGCGCAAACGTCGCGAAAGGCCTGCCACTCACCTCAACACAACGTCTTGCATGCTTTCTCTTGCATCGGTTGCAAAGCACCACAACCCGACCGTTTGTGATCGGCCTTTCTCAGCATCTTGTAGTTGTTCTAGGTTTGGGACGACGAACTCAGGAGCGAATTTAGATGCAGGACCTTCCTGCTTGGCAAGGGGTAGAGTGGCTCGTGCTTCTGCGAGCCTGCGTGCGGTAAAGTCGGGATAATGACGCATCATGAGATACGAACCATGTGCGCCTATGCCATCTTCTGGATAGAGTCGCTGGATGTAGTCATCCATACCCACACGATTCAAAATATAGAGACCATAAGGTGGGTAAGAATCCCTATAGAAGATGAGCCTGCAGACAAGCCAAATAAATGTGTTGAACACACCGCTCGTACAAAAACATACTCCCCTCATAACCCTGTTTCTCCCATTTGTCGCCATTATGGTGGTACACACAGACGTGGCTGAATTGATCGAATATGGATACAATAGAGGGGTCTCTACGACGAACAACTTTCATGTTCGATAGATAGCGCGACTGAGGAGACATTCCTAGATGTGATTGTGCAGACGGGGTTTCTGGAGGAGTTGGCTCTTGTAATTGCGGCTGTCTGTGACGATGTTGCTGAGAGTGAGTTGATACAGAAGAATTAGAACGAGCTCGGCGAGGAGGACCCATGGCAGATTTGTTGGAGCAGAGTTATAGCAGATAGTGGAGGTTATGAGGCAAGGAACACGTACAAGGCAAAGTGCTTAGCCTGTATAATCTACCACCCCCATTTGGGGAGGTCGAATTGAAAACATAACTTGATTTTTGATGAAAGACGAAACAATAAATTATGGCGCGTACTGGCATCGATGTACAGTACCAATAGTAAATTACTCTGCAATGTGTGATAGAAAGACCAGTTTCTTCCTTCCTGTTCCCGCTTTGCCGCAGTGGGTTGGTTTGCCCAGACCAAATTATATCCTCCACATGTCCTATGATACAGAAGATCGCTCCTATTTTCACGCGTTACACACCGTCGCCCGTTGAGACCCGTCCGCGTTCCTGAAAAGCAATTGTACTCATACCAGCACCCTCGTCAGTGCTAGCCACGATATTACTTACCGCAGAAGATGAGTACTGTATTAGAAATGATGATGAGTAGATGAGTTCAGCGCACCATGAGCGTCGGAGACAGCGAGTCAAAGTAATTTCAAAAGCCTTCAAGCCTTGAATATAATCAAAGTACATCATTCTGGGGGAATTTTGGACCGGAATGGAATATGTGAACACTGGAAGTAATGGAACTTGTTTTAATACCGCGTGCTCGGGAGGTTCTGTACCAGTTCCATCAGATACTGTGCAGTTATTCAGACCAATTACAGAGCCTCCCTATATCTAAGCTGTGCATGACAGAGAAACGGACTGATCAAGATGGAGACATGCGCAAGGATCAAAGTGATTTTACAAACCGCAAGGAACGATAAAGTCACTGCAGTCGATTTTGCCATGTCGGGATCGAGGAAGTTTGATGAAAACATCCATTAGATCATAACGTGTGGTCGTACAGCAGGTGATTTGTGTCATCGCCGTGTTGAAGTAAAGTGCTGTGGGGATGGCGCAGCCACGATTGCCCTTGATATTTTCAGCACTCTAGTCTCTTCTAGTCTCCCCTAGGCAGGCTTTCTATAGAGATAGTCATTCTGGGTCAAGCAGCTGATGAGTGAAGCTGAACACTCCAGAGAATCATTCGACGAGCCGCACCGTGCACGGCGCAATCTGGATCTAATTGTGATTTGTGGCTGTACAATCGACCCCGTGAGAATTAATAGCTACTAGTAACATAACGGCGCCGGGGCCAGCTCCCGACTCGCTTAATTAGTTAACGTGCTATCGATACAAGTCTTTTTATTTCATTTTGCGTTGGCAAATGCCTGCTAATCCTATCGTGATTCTATTGTCAATGCATGGTATTCTTCAGTTCCTCACGCACTACAGACGTCCTTCTCGACCAGTCTTAGCCAATTGAGTGGTAAGTGTGACAGGATGGAAATCTGCTGCAGGTTCGAAACCTACTCAACAATCTTTTTCCTTTATCACACCTTGAACATTCACTGACTTCTGAGTGGTCATAGCCGGTGGCACCAGAACAGATTAGAAATCTTGGGTGGTGCAGATTTAAAACCTACCTACAAATGTTTTATCACTCATGGGCAGTCCAGCTTCGACTGGCTCAAGTCGCTAACACGATGTATTAAGTTGGGCTGGACCGAGCGTTAGTTCGAGATGAGGCGCAAGCGGGTGGAGCCGCTCAAGAGGGCGGGATACCTGCCTACGAATTCGATCATGTCATATGACCCCTCGAGTAGTTTTGGGACGATTGATGGCAACAGACTTTGAGACGCTTGACTAACAAAGTATTAGTATTAGATGCAAACTACGGTGTGACAACAATTAGAAGGGGGTGGTGGGTGGGTATAAAGAAAGATTGTTCGAGCAAGTGAGGAGTGCGATGAACGACGAACTCGACGTCGTGGTGGATGGGAAACCGAAAGAAAGAAGCGAACAGCGCAGTCGCTCAACTGGACGCATGATGCCGGGAGCAGACTACATCACCTGGCACCTGGACATTCCAGCTTCGACTGGCTCAAGAGTCGCTGACACGATCTATTAGGTTGGTCTGGACTGAGCGTTAGCTCGGGATGGGACGCAAGTAGGTGGAGCTGCTCAACCAACAAGCCGGAACGACCCGCGGCTCATAGCTGCCTAGCCCGATCAAACGTGGATGCGACGGTTAGGAAGATGTAGCATTAGCCAAGTGCTGGGAGGAGATTTGCTCGAACGTGCGGATGTAAGTCTCGTATGCCAATGACTTCCACCGGCCAGCAATTCGAATTATTTCGGGGTCGACTTTCTTTGCAAGGTAAAATGATGCGCCGCCTATGCGAAACGAATGACCGAATGGTGTGCCCCACCCCCATGCTCTCAAAATCAAGTTGATCCGCTCTAAAGCTCGAACTCTCACGATCGGGTGAATATCACCCCTGCTGTCGCGCCATGAAAACAGAGGGTCATCTGCGAGGGCAGGAACGACCGTTGCCAGATTGCGGAGAGCTGTCAATGGACATAAATCTCCCTGTTCGGTGAGAAAAACAGACTGTATTTCCCCGGCTTGCGCTGTTTTCGCTGCTGGTAGGTCGAGGCGTGCATAAGGGGTGTTCTGCAGGTCGTAGCCGAAAAACGCGTGAGACCGTGTGAGATGTTTGGACGGGTTAAAGACTGAGCGGGAAGTGACGGAGACTTCGCTCAATCGCATCATACCGAAGAAGGCACATGATGCTATCGCCCAAACGCAGGCGTCGAAGGGATCAGATAATATAAGGGTAGCCTTGAGAGCTGTGAGCATGGCTATAGAAATAGGTGGTCGGGGGGGCTTGTGACGGTCGGCCTGGAGGTTCTCGAGCCCTCGTAAAGACCAGTTAGTTCGTTCATGGTGCGAATCTGATAATGGCGGCGGCCATCCCTGTGCGATGTGCCAAGCTTGCACGGCAGACAGGTATTTACGAGCAACCCCAACGGAGACTGGTTCGAAGCTAGCTGAGCTTCCCCCTGCTGATAAAAGAGGGTCAACAGGCTCCAGGTCAGTGACTGCCCACAGAACGAAGGAGTGGAGCAATTCGAAAGATGCTGGAAGACGGTCGGATTCGGGTATTGAAAACACGTCGCAGAAGATATGAAACTTCCGCAATCCAGCGTTGTAGCTGGCGGTGTCACGAATGGCTGCCTGGTTGGCCATATCAGCGATGTGGCGAATGATTGGGTGGTTAATGGTGGACAAAGGGGGGGAATTCATGCCTTGCCAAAGGAAAAATCTTTCTGAGGCCTTACAGTGCGGACACAGGTATGAAGGCTGATATTTAGGCAGCAGGCGAGGGAAGTGGTCGGCTGACGTATGGTAAAATGTGGTGCAGTGCTCTGAGCTCTCACGATAATTAGATCAGCTTGTCTGATAAATGGGGTGGTAAGGGCACTGGTACTGAATGGGATGCAGTGGCAGGGAAGCCAGCTATTGAAAGGCTTTGACGTCGCCACGTGACAAAGCGTCTGCGTAGATCATGACCGTCATGGTGGCATGCAGACAGGCCCAGCGGACTGTCAATTTTTCTTTTTCTTATAATCGAAATCTCTTGTACTGCGCAGGTTCAAAATAAGCTTTTCCCTCTCTCAGAACACACCTTGACCTCCTCTCATGGATGGTTTTGTCGAAGGTTCATCTAACTGGTCTTAACTAAGTGGTTATCACAACAGAATCAAAATCTGTTTCTCTCGGTGCAGGTTCGAAACTTGCGGATTGACAAGTTTTTTCTCTACTGGAACACACCTTGAAGGTTCAAACGTTCACTCATGGATGGATTCCTTGGAGGGTTACCTCAACTTCGTTCTGGCCATTTTGAAGTGATTACCACAACAGAATCTACATCCTCTTGGACTGTGCCACTGCCTGCCGATGACATTTTTTTCCATATCGGAACATGCCATGGAGATTCACTCATGGATGGTTTCCTTGGAGTCCATCCTAACCGGTCTTATGGCCAGGTGCTTTCCACGACAGAATCAAAATCTGTCGGACCTGCTGACGACAAGGTTTTTTTCTCTATCGGAAGTTCAGAACACACTTTGACTTGGACATTCACTCATGGATGGTTTCGTTGGATGTTCATCTTAACTGGTCTTAGCCAAGCGGTTACTGCAACAGAATCAAAATCTGTTTCTCTTCGACTGCGCAGGTTTGAAACCTGCCGAATG
>MU177948.1:193814-217245 GCA_016695465.1 Suillus americanus | reverse complement strand
GTTTCCTCAGAGGCGCATCTAACTGGTCTTACCCAAGTGGTTACCGCAACAGAATCAAAATCTGTTTCTCTTCGACTGCGCAGGTTTGAAACCTGCCGAATGTCATCTTTCTGTCGGATTAGGATTTGACATTGACTCATAGATGGTTTCCTCAGAGATACATCTATCTGGTCTTAGCCAAGTGGTTACCACAACAGATTCAAAATCTGTTTCTCCTGAAGTTGGTTCGAAACCTACTGACGACATTTTTGCGGTGTATAGATCCCTGGAGGTCCATCTTTACTGGGCATAGTCATCGTGCCGAAACCTCTTTTTATGTGATAATCTGTCCATGAAAAGGAACTCACTTTCATTCCCCACGATGAATTCAGCTTTTCCTCGGAAAGTTTTCCACTTGTCATCCATAGCTTACGGGCGTTCGAGAAGATGATCCAACGAGAGTGCGATGCTGAGAACTTAAACACCATTCATACGTTGTAGGTGTTGATTCCACCAAGTTTGTTCACTGTAAGATATTCTCATTCATCGCTCTCAATTTCTTAATGCACTCACAATGATCTCATCTAACCAAGTGAAACTAACCTTCATGAGTTGATTGTGTTACAACCACAATTAAACACTGATTCAAATGATTGCCTAAGCTTTCTGGTTCACTAAAATGATGTAAACTTGGCGGTGGCCCTTCATCGGACAAACTTCTCAAAGGAAAGGAATGTCACGGTGTTCAAGCATCTTGCGATTACTGGTAGATCCAACCCTCTGAGTTGTGCTTTTTGAAAGTTATATCCATCTCAATCATTTGTCAGAACCTGTTTATTGAAATAAGCTCATTCTCATCACACATGTGGCATATTGTCCGTAGCGAATTTTCTGCAGCCTTTCTCGATTGTTGTCGTGGCTCGCTACTTTCCAAAGGATACTGGTGATGATGTACGATTTGTATACCTCTGATGTGTTCTTCAAGTGATGGTACACGACATCAGTACTTGTGGGACAAGGTTGCTGCCGGCGAAGCTCGAGGAGCTGGTTCGATTTTCGATGAAAGATGGAACAGTGACGCGTACAGGCATCGTACAGTACCAATAATAAATTCACTTCAACGTGTAATAAAAAGACAGCTGGTGCACTAAATTCTTCCTTTCTGTTCCCGTTTTGGTGTGCCCAGACCAAATTCTATCCTCCATACAGAAGATTGCTTCAATCACTCACGCGTTACACACCGTCGCCCGTTGAGACCTGCCCGCGTTCCTGAAAAGCAATTGTACTCATACCAGTTCCCTCGTCAGAACTGGCCACGAGTTTAGCGTGATATTCTCGAATGCCAAGGATGAGACGCGGTCCCAGCACAAACATCTGAATAGGCTGGACAATTTGAAGAATGCCGAAATAGATCATGTTACTTGCCGCGGAAGATGAGTACTATATTAGAAATGATGAGGAGTAGATGAATCAATCCCAGTTCAGCGCACCATGATCGTTGGAGACAGTGAGCCAATGTTAAAGCAGGACACAGCAGCAAAGCTAGCACACGCGGAACTTGAGTGGAACAAGACAATAATATCCAAATAACCAAACTCACCCTACAAAGTCCAGCACGTGACCTTTTATTAACACCATGAAAGGGTCTCCTCCTGTTGGCATTGGTCGCACTTCACAGAAGTGTTTTATAACAATCCAGAGTGCAAGGCACAAGGCGAGGATCTCCCAAATAAGAGTGGGTACCAAAGTCTCGTGAGTCAGAAGCATAGCTGCTGGATTGGTGTATTGATCGAAACACTGAGAGATGCCAGAAATGATGAGCACCTCTGTTATTCGTCCATGAGTCTCATACATGAGGTTCAATGGTTTCACCCATGATCATTATTAAAACTTACCCCATAAAACATGATTGTTTCCTATTGCGGTCATTACTCCAGTGGCGACTGTGCAAGCCAGTAAGAGTACAACGAGAAAGTTGAGCATCTTTTGAGATCGCTGATACATGGCATGTATCCGAGTCATCATGATGACTAGCGCAGTATTTCGGTGAAGTCGACATAAAAGAAGTGTTGCAGTTGAGTAGCTCACCACCGAGCATGGCATTGATGATGACAGGTATCCATGACTGTGCAAAGTGAAGGGTAGCGCCTGAACAACTCCAATTAGTGATGTGCACCGGTGGCCTTGATACTTTAAGTGAACTCACAGCTGTCGAAGTCATTATGAAGAAACAAGCTGGTTGAGAATATCACTCACCCCTATGTAGAAGAACAATTAGTTGTTGAACGAGAATTACAAAAAATGACACAGGATACGCACTGCATCTGTCATCGAGACTGGCACGATACTTGCTACATGACACAAGTCAGAGGAGATGAATACAGGATATGCGCATGTACATACACAGTACACCCCCACTGATTGCAAGAGAGAACACCTATTAGCATGGTGTATTGCTAACTTGCTAGCATTGCGAACATACACATAAAATGGTATTCCAACATAGCGAACCTAACATATTTTGAAGTCAGTGCAGCTTGCCAACTACGCTTATAACATCGTCTACGCACACTGATGTATAAGACAGTCATAAGAGACCAATGTTGCCTCTGCCCCGAACCAACCGTCAGATCGTGTTGTGCTTGTGAGCCGTGTAGACTCACCCACACTAATTCGAACTGTTGAAGGACTCTTAGTGAGATAGTTGCACCAGTAATGATGTCGCCTTACCTCTTGCGTGAATGTCAGTACTTGGGTACCATGTATATATCAATGATTGCCGCAGTAAGAGTAGCTTGCTCACCCCAATCATATACCACTGCAGTAGAGGATGCAACTGTGAAATCGCAGCCAATGATGGAGTGAGATGGAGTGAATGTTGTCTGACATGCTTTCCATTCCACGTACCTATGAAATAGCTCATACCACGCTCCCAATTGATTATTGGCCACCAAAGTGGATCATCTGATATGATAGTCATGTTGGAATCGGCATGCTTGGCAAATGTGTAGTAGTGGTGGTGGTGGTGTTTGCACAAAGATACACCACCGCCAAATCCAGCACTTTGTAGCCGCGTAAAACTGCATTTATGTTGCTTGAATTGGAATCCTGATTGATGGCAGCATGCAACTATTGTCGGATGCTTTGGAATCATCGGTAAAAACCTGTTCGTGATGGGACTATGTTTCAAGAGTCAATACCGCGTGCTCGAGAGGTTCTGTATCACTTCCATCAGATACCATGCAGTCATTAACCCGATGCAGACCGACTACAGAACTTCCTTCAATCTAAGCTGTGTATGACACAGAAATAGACTGATCATACATCATGTGCAAGGATCAAAGAAGCTTAGTACTAGTACGAACCGCCAGGAACAATAAAGTCACTGCAATCGATCGTACTGTGCAGTGAACAGGAAATGTTGATGGATATTCCCTTCTGTTGTCAGATCATAACACATGTTCGTAGTATACAGCAAGTGATGATTGTGCGATTGAAGTAAAGTGTTGCGGCTAAGTTGGAGGGTGGCCGTGGCACAGCCACAGCCACAAAAATTGCTCTCTTCCCCTAGACTGTCAGACAGATGAGATAGAATGAGATGGATAGTGATTTACATAAGGTCAGGACAAACTTCAAAAGCAGTTGATGAGCGAAACTGAACACCCGGAGAATTGACGAGCCACTCTCAGATCGTTTTACACATGCATCGAACAGGACTCCGATGGACTGAAGAGGCCCACAGTACATTTCATCGTGCATATGGATAGGTATTAGGAAGTGGGCACTGGCAGTTATTTTTGGCCAGTAGTGATGCTATCCCATAACCGCACGCAGACCAAATAGAAGGAAAAGAGTGTACGTAGTGATACCACATGTCATTGGCTTGTCCCAAAGTAAATTATATCCTGCAAACCACCTCGAAAAAATATCGACGATGAAGGTCCAAATATCACACAACAGACCTTTTACTATGTGCAGTGCACAGTACCACTGCGTGGTTGATCGCTTGGATCGTTTCCCATGCTACACACTACCAGCGCCGGTTGACGCGTGTCCATGTGTATGGAAATCCATTGTAGTGAAGTAAGTTCCTTCGTCGGAGCTCGCCACAAGCTGAGCATGGTATTCTCGAAGGCTGAGGATGAGACGTGGTCCCAGCACAAACATTTGCATGACCTGGGCAACTTCGCCAATACCATAATAAAAACTGACTCCCACAGAGAAGGGCTTTAGAAATGATGAGCAGTATGCAGGTAGCGGTCACCAATAAACGCACCGAGAGATTTGGAGACAGTGTGCCGAGGTTGAAGCAAGACACAACAACAAAGCTAGCACATCCAGAACTTCAGCAAGGTAATAATATCAAAATCACTTGAACTCACGTTACAAAGTAGAGCATATGACTCTTCATTAATACCGTGAAACAGTCTCTAATGTTCGCCCCTATCGGTGACTTTTGTAGTTCGCGGAAGTGCTTGATAGCAATCCAGATTGCAAGACACAAGGCAAGGATCTCCCATACAGTGGTGGGTACCGCAGTCTCGGCATTCAGACGTTTGTCTTCTGTGCTCATATTTTCGGAGCACTGCTGTTCGCCAGAAAGGATGTTCTCCACTGATATTCGTGCATGAGTCCTGAGGGTTTTATCCATAATTTAAGCTTACCCCCTGAAACACCAATGTTTCCTATCACCGTCATAGCCACGGAGGCAATCGTACAAGCCAGCAAGACTACAAGGAGAAAGATGAGTATCCTTTTAGATCCCTGGTACATAGCATGTATCCGAGTTGTCATGATGACTTGCAAAAATTTCAGTCAAGTTAATATCATTAGGTACCGTACTCACCTCCCAGCATGGCATTGATTATGGTAGGCGTCCATGCCTGTATGAACCAAATAGTGTTGCCTGACAACCCAGTCACGATGTGCATTGTTTAAATAAATGAAAATCAACTCACAGCTGTTGAAGTTGTTAACTCGAAGACGAAAGCTGGCGGAGAATATAACTCACCCCTGCGTAGGGGTGCAGTCAGTAGTTGAATGGGAACGGCAGGCTTCGGTGAAAAATACCCACTGCATCTGTAATTGACACTTGGAAATCCGCTGCATGCCATCAGTCAGAAGAAACGAACATATGTGAGCACACATACCCAGTATGTAGACGCTGTGAGAGATGGCTTATTAGTACAGTGCGATATCAGCTGGTTAGCGTTGAAAACACACATTGAAAATAATATTCCAGTGTAGCGAACCTAGCGTATGGCAAAGTCAGCACAACTTGGAAACTGCGTTTATGATATCAAATACGCACGCAAACATAAAGAATATTCATGAGGGAGCAGCGTTGCCTCTGCCCAGAATCAATTATATTATCCCGTTTGCTTCTGATATAGAACTTTGCTCACCCATATCAGTTCGAACTGTTCAAGCATTCTTAGTAAGATGGCTGTACCGGTAATGGCATCAACTTGCCTCTTGTGCAAACGTCAGTACTTGAAAAAAGTTTAGATCAATGGCCCTCCAAAAGTATTATCTTGCTCACCCCAATCATATATCACCGCGGTCAAGGATGCAACTGTGAAACCACGGTCAATGGCACTGGTATATCGCCAACATCATGATATAGACCTATAAAATAGTTGTATCTACGACTCCATTCGAGATACGGCCAATTAGAGGGATCGTTCGAGACGTAGGTCATATTGAGGGGACTTGGTGAACGATGGTGTGTATGCAGGTATTTCACCATCCAGCGTATTTTATAGTGATCAGGCTAGATATACGTTCTCAAATCAAAACCTTGATTGACTGCAGCAGAAATTGTCATATGAAATCAAGTAGAACGGGGTCGGAGTTTGAGAAGCCATCAATCGAATACACATTGAATCCATAACATGCAAAACAATAGAACGTGTTGCCAAGTCGTTCTCGAGGAAGATTTCGCATCCGTTCCATCAGTGAGAACGTAGTCACCAATCAAACGCAGAGCAAACTACAGAACTTTAGTCGTGCAGGGTAGAAAACGGACCTTTCATGATGGAGATTTTTGATGATCAAAATAAACTTTTGCAACGATCGAGAAGGCAGACTACCGTCAAGAACAACCGAGTCACTGTTGACTTCGGCGCACGCACTGGGGAATATTGAGAATTGTTCCTTTGCACCATACGATCATAGCGTGGTGACATACCATTAGCATGATTGGATGCGTGCAATTTAAATTCTCTGAAGACTCGAAGAAGTCTGCTTACGAGTCAATTCCCCAAGACTGAGTGAAGATAAGCACCTTCGGAAGTGAGGTCATGTGTAACAAATGTTAATTCACCATGGGTGATGAATCGATGACCCTGTGGACAGAATCAACTAATGGATGGATGGGCAGTGGGCACCAGTCGAAAATGAATTCCCTGGTCAAATCCGGGATGATCGTGTCTTATTGATCGTAGATTCTCCGTTATGGCCGGACGCGCAGACTTGGCTGAAGCGAATGAATGTGTGGACGTGATAGAACAACGCATATTCGGGAGATACCGCTACTGAGAAGACATGAGCTCGACGAGGACCCATGGTAGATTTTCCGGAGCAATTACAGCAGCTAGTGAATGCATGAGGCAACGAATATACCACTTCACCCGTTTAAAGAGGTCAAATTGAAATGAAACAAACCTCTTGCGCTGACCCGAAATAACCAGACGAAACGTAACGGCGTTGACACAAAGTGCGAAGACAATAGTGAATTGCTCTGCAGCATGTCATAGACTATGAAGCTGGAGCACTGAGCCGCAACGCTTCTCGTGCAGCTTCCCTCTTCGCGGCCTGCAGCGTCCACATCCACTTCAAATCGCGCTCAACCTTTTCCTTCCTTGCGCGTTGCCTTCGCTTGTTCAAATGACTCCAGTCTTCCCCAACACCTACGTCGGCTGCCGTGAGCCGAGGCAATCCTAGTAATTCCGACTTCGAGAGAGTAGAGGCGGGCAAGGGCTTAGGTGGAGGAGCGGGCGTCGTCATTCTCCACAACCAAGTATTTCTCGGTGCAGCGAGTAATACAGCCTGTTCCTTCCGCGCAGCCTTGGTCACCGTCTGAAGCCGGTGGTCAATTTCCGCTTGCGAGAGCGTTCGCTTGGTGCAGAACTTTTCTACGCCCTTCGAATTGACTAGGTCCGGAAGTACCACTCTCTTCAAATATCTGCGTTATGAGACTGAGTGCGTCGACCAAGACCTATATCGATGTCAACTTACTGTAGAGACCGTACGGGATGCTCCGGATGGGGTGGTCGAGTAGAAGGTTGCCTTGTCATTCCACGCACGATAGTTGGATGCTCTTTCTTCGGCACATTATGCTCTGGCGACTTATCTGAGACAATTTGGATCGCTGTTTGTTTGAAAGCCAAATTGTAAATGTCCTTGGTTGACAATGGCGTTGTCGATGAAGCAACTATACTGCGCACGAGCTCACGCGCCGAAGGCAAGCAATGGCGTGGCCATAGGTTTTTTCGAAATGAAGGAATGGTGGCCATGATTTTGACGTGCAAGAATTGCGCAAGGACTTCAAGTTGCCAAACTCAAACAATGATCTGCTGACTAAGATCGGTAACGGTGCTTGCACCGTCCCCGAACAGCCCCGAACCCGTTCTGCATTTTATTTGTATGCTATAGATACATGATATATACGTAGACACTACCCGGCTCAATTTAGGTCTCGTGGAACGGACTGAGGAAAGAAGGAAAACAGAGAAAAGGAAAAGCGTCCATGCTAGAATACCAACGTTCAAACGTTCATACTCCGCATCGCGTCGTCATGCACATCCCGTGGATTAACACTCCTCGACGCAGCTCGTATCTCCTCGACTTCATGACCAGAGTCCCAGATTAGCGCGCAATCGTTCGTGGTCCTTCCTAGCTACTGCCTTTGTGAATACATCCGTGACGTTGTCCTTCGCTCGAACATATTTTGTCGTAGTGATACTCATCCGCGAATTGAGTGATATGCCATGTCGGTATGTTTCACGCGAGCATGGAAGGATGAATCTTCGGTGAGGAAGATAGCACCATTGTTATCGCACATGAGAGGTGACGAGGATTGAATAAACCCAAGCTCAAGCAGAAGAGTGCGAAGTCATTCGATTTCCTTTCTAGCCTCAGATGCTGCCATATATTTCACCTCGCAAGTGGACAGTGACACTGTCTTATGAGACGAAGAGCAGAGGTGAGAACGGGCAAACACTATTGTGACCGATCATCATTTCCCGGCCTGGTGCGAACTGTGAATGCAAACAAGGATCAGCATCGGATCCGATGATAAGTTGTCAACGTGATGACATACCCTGGCCAGATTCTACTAGTAAGGTCTTTCAAGTCGCCGGGAATGTAATTCTTCGTGACTGTGTCAAGTAAAGCACCCTTGAAAGTCGAAGCTGCCACGAATATGCCATCGAATGTTGTATATTTTTGCGCTTTGAATTTTGAAGGTTGCCTGTCTGGAGCCGGTTTGGCTATAATCTGAATCTGATTATTACAGCTATTTGGATGAATGATGGCAGTACTCTCTTCTGGGAGAATTGTATGCAAGACAATGGTAGTTTTAGGATGGAAGGAAAATTGTGTGCCAGGGTGACCAAGTTGTAGGAAACGTTGGTAGATGAACTAAAGGCATTCAGGACCTGCACGACGTCGGTGTTGTGTACATAGAATGCGCCGAAATGATGGGACAGGGCGGCTACGCCCACACTGTCGAGCCTACGTGGCGTGTTGCATGAGACAGCAGCCTGGTGGAGAGGAATGGAACTACATATAAGATGTGATTCATCCTGCATAATGTTTGAGCTCGCGAGTCAGAAAGTTAGCGAGCGAACTATACCATTGTTGAGCATCGATCACAGCGTAATGAGTTCCTTGGTTCGATCCTATCTCACCGTCCCAAGCGATCATTAACATTGTCTGCAACAGGTTTTGAGCACAATGAAGGACGAACGATCAGTGACTGACCTTATGAGCGGCATCGTGGATGACAGACATCAAGCTGCAAATAGCAGATGAGTTGAAGGCATGGTTGAGAGCCTTGCGTTGCCTGGTGAATGAGAAAACGATATGGATTTAGTTCGGCACGACTTGAAGGTCATAACTCCTACCTTTTATGATTTTCGCCATCGGTCCACACTCCTCTTCCAACATGTCAGTCGCGGAAGCGCACCATCATCTTGTAGCTGTACAAAGAAATGAGATATCACCTTCGAGTCCCATAGTACGACTCTGGACGGTCCCAAGACGTGGGGCACCTTGTACACTGCTCCGTACTCTCTGGCCCGATGTTCGTACAGTTCAGTGACGATAGCGGCAGAATTCACTGTCTTGGCGGAGCCAAACAACCAACTTGGGCTCTGAGGTCCTCGTATGCGCGCCGTTCGCCCCCTTTGACGATACACTTGCAGGAGATAGAACGACACCAGTATCAGAACTATGATACATATCATTGAGCCCATCAGGGGCCATGCGACGCAGAAGTCTTTGAAGGCAAACCACATGTCCTCACCGCGGTGCTTGTGATGCGACCATCACAATAAGTAAGCACGTAAGTACTACGGGCAGCAACGGGAAATTGAGATGCGGAGCCCATGGAGGGCCAGGGTGAAAATAATGTGATCGTGACGCGACGCATGCGGCGCGTTCAAAATGAATTCCAAATGCTTTTGATCTTGATTGTTAATGAATGTCCGAATTTGCGTACAGGCCCCAGAGTGATGAAATGCACATCTAGATCTATATCTCACCGCACTGACAACGCTTGTCCTCCACATGCATAAACCTTGAGGATGGGTTATGCCCCGGCCACTGAACCAGACGTTGCGTTCGGTTTAGCGATTTCGCTGAACGCTGGACCAAACGTGTTTGAACGCATTCAATGTGTTCGGTTCACATTCGGCTCGGCGTTCAAACGTTGAATGCATCCGCAATCCATGGAAAAATAAAGCGCATACAGCGTGTGTCTGCACATGTAAACTCAAATTGAGGCCATGAAAACGACGAGCAGAGTGTAGAGATCGAAGAGGCGCATTCAATATATGGTTTGAAATGCAACTAAGAAGAATCATATGGAAGATAGACGAAGACTTGGTTAGCGGTGAGGTCTGCGAGGGGTGCGGCACCCGGAGTTAAAATGTTGACCTTGAGAGGGCAGGAGTGCACAGATGGTGCAGTGGTGATGGTGGTGGTGGTGGGTGCGGCATGGCGACTCGACTCGATCAACATATTTAGTAGAGCAAAATAACGAAAGTGCGATGGCACACATACCTGATCTCTAACACTAAAACTCAAACTATGCCAATCTATCTTCCTGTTTGAGCCTATAGTGGCAGCGATTCGGTTTTAGACTAGGTACTGTCACCCTTAGCGTCGTGCTTTGGAGAGAGAATGTCCATAAGAGCCTTAACAGCACTAACAGTATTGCATTCAACACATAGATCATTAGAAAAACTCACCTATGAGCATCGACAAGGCGACTAAGTAAATTGTATGTTTCAAACTTCAAAGTGAAGACTACCGTAGATAGTGTCACATACCAATGACTAGCTTAATGACTGAAGGAATGAAGCCACCGCAGACCAATGTAGGCCCAGTCGCCGAAGATAGAAGAACAGTTAGCAGATGCCTAAGACCTGAAGCTTGCCAAAGACCTGAAACTGTAACTTAGAAACCAAGTATGTGGGTAAGTACATAACCCAGACCTGGATGGACCGTGTGAACCCATCAAGATATTGCGGACCAGATAATGACACGGTGACGCGAAACGTTCGACTCGGAGACCTAGATAGTACTGTCAAAAGTTCAAAAGTTCAAGCCAGCTCAGATCTGGATGGACCTTGGGAGATATTGCGCTTGGTCACCGGTCACCGGTCACCAGGCATGCAATGACATGGTAACGCAAACAGTTTCGACTCGGGGATCTAGAATAAGATAGACTCTAGAGTGACTATCAAACGTTTGAGCTCTCGAGCTCTACATATGGAAGGACCGTGGGAAAATATTGAGATATTGGCGTGATCCCATGACACGAACTTGAACACGTTCGAGATAGTACCTTTCAAACGTTTAAATGTTTAAGCTCCTTGACGCTCAATTGGGAGCATCAAACGTAGATCTGAACCGTTGATTCAGTTCATCAACAGTGAGCTTTTCCATTATTGCTCACAGTAGGCTACTATCTCCCACTTAGTTTATCAGTCCTTGCGAGCTGGCTTTGCATGGCGGTATTTCGCTCCAGACCAAACCGGTGGACATCAGTTCACAAGATAGATCTTATTAGGTGGAAATATGTTCGCCAGCACCGACCTTGCTTCGGAAGGTGATATCTTGTTCCACGCCAAATTTCCAATAGACCTTAGGGTGGCAATCGTCTGGAATTGCAACAGTATATCAGCCCGAAAGAGGATTTTAGGTGGACCTAGTTCTCCTACATAAAGAACAGTATACAGCATGTAAAGGCAAGGTGTCTTCCTACTTTCCACTTCAGATTTATCTGAGCTCATACCAGTATCGCATCCTCACGAACAATGCGTTTCGCCTTTGTCCTCGCCGTTGCCGTTGCTTTAGTATCTGCTGCTGAGGCTGCCAGTGAGGGCTGTCCTGTTTTCTGCATTTCTAATCACCAGTGCAGAGGCTGCGCTGGCGAGGGATATTGTGTGAGTATTTTGTATTTTGTATTTAACCAAATAACTCACTAGCATGGTAGTTCTTCTTTGTATGCTCCCCAGGGGAGCCCTGTGCGGGTAATTGTTGAGTTCAAAGGGGAATGAAGATCGAGACGAGTTGATACAGGAGTGTTGAGAAGCGATGAACCGGTCACGTCAGAACCAAAAGCCTGTCTGGAGCCTAATCGTAGCGGCGCTGGGAAGCGGTGGTCCCCGTTGGCAGCAAACAGTATATTTATATACAAAAAAATTTGACTCTTCGAGTATGTATAACGATCAGGCACTTCGCAGATCACACAAGAGAGAGCATCCGAGTCTGATCACCATCGTCAGTTCCTACGTCGAAGACTCTTCGTTGGTATCTTCGAGTTCTTAGCAGGTGGCTGACCTTTGAGCTCGTCAGTAGTCATTCTTTCGTCAGGCGCGCTCGCCTGTCTAGAGTCGCTTTGGCTATGATTTTGAATCTTATTACCAAAGTCTGTCATTGTTAAGTTATAATGGACTTCGTATTTGCATTATGAGACATGACAGTACAAATTTGTGGCTTTGGTGTTCAACTCAACGTGCATTTCCGGCGGCTCGGTATCAATAACTCATGCGAGCCCTTTAACGACAACCTTGTTTCCACTTTCATGTTTGACTTGCATGCTTTGACCAACGGCGGCACTCCAGACCGTCAAAGCTCAAATCATGTCTTGCAATGAGTCACTGGTGTCCGTCCCTGGTGGTAATACATGCACATGCTCACCTCATCTACTTTCTTGTCTCCCTCGCCTCTGCCCATGGCTCACTGCCCCAGGTCGAGGCGGCCTTGGATCTTACTTTGACCTGCATTAGGTGGGTCCTCGTATGCCATTCTCTCAATCACTGTGAGCCTTTCCCCTTCCATGCCTGCTGGCTGATGTACAGCGGTAATGCACCTACTACCGGACCCGTTTATTTGAAGACCGTTGTTCGTTTTTTGTATATCTCGACACCACCCTTCCCAGCATCCACTGTCATCTATGGCGGCAGGTCACATATGCGTTCCCTACACACTACCGCCTCCACCTTCTTCCCCCTGATGCTGAGGCCATAATTATGACTCCCGGATGACCCATCGATATACCAGAGACGCAAAGGACCAATATTCGCTGTGCTCCCAGTGATCTGCACCCCTGTACACAGGGTCAATATTTCCATCAGTGTTTGCTCACTATGTTTCCCGGCGCGTCTTCCAGTAGAGCCGTCCCGATAATTTCCGACTTAGTAAATTGAAGGCAGAGGGCCAGCGCATGCTGCTCGTTCTTTCCATGGCGCGACCACAGGTATTCTAGTCCCCATGCTTGGAGTGAAGCACCTGGAGACCCGTTCAGTCATATGTACTGGTACCGTACTCTTCTCACCACGCAGGGCGCTGATCAGCGGAACTTGCATCCACAACTATTTCTCCTCTCCGTCGTCTCACCTATACTTCATCCACAGTCCCCGTATCTCTTTTATCCTACCAGGGCTCAGCCCTTCCTTCATCCTCCGTGTTGTCGATGAAGATGAGGAGTCGGACGGGACGACGACGACCTATACTAGTACAGAATTTAATGCGTTGGAAAGTTGCATTGCACATACTATTACTTGTCCACCATTCGCCCCGACTTGAAGGTAGCGGGACCCCGAGGAATGATATCATTTGGAGCTTGTGTCACGAGTGGAATGTAATACTTGTACGAGAAGGGCTGCTTTTCTCATTGGTGTCATTAATGACTCGGATCCATCGTTGTCAGACCATCCAATACTATCTTGCCAGCAGGCACAATGATCCAAGTTCGTAGTTTAAATTTCCTTAAAGATTGAAGTAAGATTGAAGTGGTAGTAATGATAACGGAATTTGCAGTCTGTGTTACAAGGGTATTTCTTAGAAGACAAAATTTTCTCGTTGGTGTGATCAGTAAACCATCCCGGGCCGTGTCAGACTATCCAATACTGTCTCAACAGCAAGTACGATGCATGATGATTCAGCGTTGTAGCTTAAATAGGGGCATATCACGATATGAAGTTTTCAGTGGTGCTCGTGCCTCGGCTAGCGCAAAAAACCACTAATGTAGGCTACGCGGCATCAACCTGAACGCTCTCACCCGTTTGCGTGACTTGCTGCACGACTTCACTCACAGCCGAACCGTTACCGCGCTTTTGTGCACTAGTAACAACCTCCAGCACGCTCGCTAGGCCTGCCTTCCACGCAACAAGACGCCTTTCCAGCGCCTCCCATTGCTCTCGCTCAAACGTGCGCGCTGACGAGCGGTAGATGCGTAGAGATTGGGTAGTCTGTGAGAGTTTTCCCGAAAGAAGACCGGTACGGATCACTGTTTGGGGATTATTTGAGATAATTATAAACCACAGAATGTCAAGAAGACATACCATCAATTGCCCACTTCTCTACTTGACTCAGTTCAATCTGCAGGACCGACGCGACCTCTGAATACGGCAGGTCATGCCCGACGTGTGAAAAACCAAGTGACGCAAATGACAAAAGACGGATCTTCCGCTCAAGCTGTGCTTGGTCAAGTTCTGCAGGCCCGTGAATGGTGGCATCAACCATAATGAACTGACTGACCATATTTTTCGAGAACAGCGGGATGGCTTTCGAGCCATGAACGGAATTCTGGTAGGCCACTATTCAAAAACACTTGCAGAAGCGAGAAAAGCTCGTGATCTTGTGCTGAAACAACGGCGTCCAACTTGAACAGTGGATCGAAGTCGAAAAGGGAGGGTAAGCGCAGTGCTAAGGCTATGGCATCGATAGCTGCGGATTGACCTTCAGGCGAAGAGGATGGTAATGAAGAGACGTAGGAAAGCGTGTAATGATAAGCGGTCTCCCTGTATGAATCAAATGTCAACTGCAACCCTCATCAGTCAAATAGAATAATACATACGGCTGGCCAGATTGTATGAATGCATCAACAATGGACTTGAGGAACTGACTGCACTCTTCCCTAGAGATATCCCATTCTTGTAGCCACTGCTCGACATCTTTTCTGGATAGACGCAAGGTCTCGAGCTCTCCATTTACAGCGGCGATCTGTAGTAATGTAGAGTAAATAGGTAGGCGGAGAGCTGAATTACGAGGAGTAGCATTGAATAAATTCGATAACACGCGGTACCTCACTGATGGATGCTCGGAAGGTGATGAAGCAAGAACACTCAGGAGGGAGGTGACGTGACGCTTGATTTCTGGTGAGTCGGTCGGCCACAGTGTCAGGAGGTGAGAGACGAGAAGGTTGAAGTAACCCTCGATTTCTGCATTTCAGGATCAGATCTAATTCGCTGCAGAAAATACTGAGGATCCCGGACGCACCTTGTTCTGATCCACCGCCCAAGCTTTTCGTCTGATCCAGCACAAAGGTCAATGCGTTCCGTTTTCTTTCCTGATCCTTTTCAATAGGTTCTTCTGACTTGATGATATCTCGAAAAGATTGTAACGCAGTAGCACGCTCATCCTCTGGGCTACTTCGAGTGGCATAATCCACTAGCTCTTGTATCTGACTAGAGATCAGGAATGAGTCTTTATGAAGAGAGTATAGCCATACCTGTTCTTCGAAAGTCCCTTCTGCGAACACTGATACTGAATCTGCGGTAGCCATTTTGTTGGACGAATTTCGGCGATTGAACTATACTTTTGTGGCACAACTCGACAAGTTTACGTAAGCAATTAAACCTTATGGGCAGCTGCCGTGCACTAGTCGGAAACTCGCGAACTTAGACGCCGACACAGACCTTACACAAACCCATGTCATTTGCAAGTCTTAAACATCAGAGGCAATCCAAGGCATCGAAATCATATGTGACTTCCACAAATAATTCCAAGGAGTCCCACTCCACAACTATTCCAATACCGATGCATTCCAATGATCCAAATACATCAACTCCCAGCAATGAAGGCATTATGTACCACGGCATACCAGAAAATGTGGAGGTGCGGGTATCAGCAATATCGGGCAGGGGCTTATGGGCCAAGAATTTAATCAAAGCTGGTTAGCAGATTTGTTGCAAGATCTGACTATTGAGCCACACATCGCTTACACGATATAGGTTCTGTTATTATATCACTAAGACCTTATTCATTTGCACTTGCTAGCCGGTGTTTGGACTCGCATTGCTCCTCTTGTGCTGCCGCATCAAACTCGGGATTATTGAGGTGTACTGGATGCCACACAGTTCGGTATTGCAACACAGTTAGTTGCACTAATACCATAATGAGCTTTTTCACTGGTCTGATTCCTTAGTATTAGACGTGTCAGACAAATGACTGGTCATTTCATCGACTCGAATGTTCTGCATTGAGGAAATGGGCCAAGTCAGCACCATCGAAAAATGTATCTGTCCCAAGTGATGCTGTCAGGTGTCTGGGTCGGATCTTGTGGCAGAAAAAGAAGGAAGGGTTTGACAGTAGTTGGGTGGGTAAGTGTGTGTTTCATGGATCACACCGCTAACAACACCGACAGTCAAAGGAAATCGATGCATTACAATCTCGTGAGTCGTATGTCACATTCAAGTGCAAGTTGTAATCGAGGTGGGACTAGATCGACATTCTTTGCATCCTCGTGTCGTTGAAAATAATACTCACCTTGCCCACTCCCTGGTTCGATATCTTGGCTTGTCTTCTCCTGGAGAGTTGTCGGAGTTTGGCATATTATCTGCGGGCGACCTTGCCGACTTAATTTCAAGAGTAAGCACTGGTCATCAAATGATTCGGGCATTACATGCTTAGTCCCTGGCAGTTTGTGACGAATACTTTCGCATTAACTTCACCCTCATTGACACCAGTGGGGGTGTCGGTCTCGCCGCTTGTTGCACTTTTCAACCATTCTTGTGATCCAGGTGCAGTCATAGTTTTTCCTCGGTCTTCTCGGAATCCCGCGGAGGAGCCGCAGATGCAAGTCATTGCTCTTAGAGACATTTCACCCAATGAGGAGGTGAGTATAGATCACTTTCTCGAAGCGCTTTCACTAACCAGGGATTACTATCAGATTCTGACCTCCTATATCGACACCACCCTACCTCGTTCTCTAAGACAGGCTGCGTTGAAGGAGACATATGACTTCACATGCCAGTGTGAGTTATGTCATGACGATAACAAAATAGACCCTCGTGAGGCAATATGGTGTCCAAAGTCGTGTGGAGGGATGTGCCCTGCTCCTAGTGATGGTGAGGACAATCGGAACTTTACTTTAGAACTTGGTCGTCCATACACTGCATTTCTAACAGAAAGCGAGATATATCAATGCGTGAAATGCCGCGCAGTTGTGGCTACGCCTGGATTTATCATAGACGCGCTTCGTATTGGACAAGAAGCATTGGAGAAGGCAACTTCCATTCAAGATACGGGTTCGTCCTCCATGTTGCGCAGGAAAGATATCTTATATTTCCTTACAGATCATGATAAGGCCTTACAGCTAACGACCAACATCATTCCGATCCTTGTATCTGCCGGCCTGACGCCATCTTGTCACCCGCTATTGGCCTTGATAGGACTCCATAAATCATTTCTCCTGTCTTCGTTGTCGGCAGACATAGCACAAGAACTGCTGGACGAGACAATCCGTACTGCAGCTAAGCACTATATGGGACTATCCGCCATTCTCCGCGATGGCCACCCTGTACGTGCCGTTGCCCTCGCGGAGCTCGGGAAGCTTTTGGCCGTTGATGAACCCCACCCCGTCATGTCACCACCCACGAACATCGCGTTCCCACCATCCGGCCCTCCGCGACTCAAAGCTGCATACGAAACACTAGTGCGTGCTAGACACGAACTGATTATCGGGTTTGGCAGAAATAACGACGGCGGTGAGCTCGGAAGAAATATTCGCGAAACAGTGGTGTCGTTGGAGAAAGAACTTGGGGTGTGGACACAAGGCATACACAACACTCTTCAGGACTTGCTGAATTCCCCACAGAAATGAATAACAATTGAGTGCGCTTTGATTTCATCTGTGGTACCTGTTAATGCGGGCGATGTGCTCTCTAATAATCAACTCTTAGAGGATCTTAGCTGGATCCATGATAGCAACGTCATGATGGGTAGCAAGGCGTCACTCAACGTCTTCGGGGAGGACTGTCGACTGTTTGGCACCATGTGAGCTCTGCAAGTTGGCAACGCCCGTTTCGAATGAACTGCGAAAACAAAACTGAGGGACTCAATTTCACTTTTTTTTTTTTTTGCTTGCCATCAAAACATAAGCTCCTCAAGGGATAAACTGGACGAAATAAAATGCAAATTGAGTGGGGCTAATTAATATATTAAGATTGCTACGCGGGCCATACTCGACGTGGCGCCTTGTCGCGGATTCATCATGACATTGTTATTATGGATCAATGAACGATTCAGAGTCATTTCAGAACATTAATTTTTTGTCATTTTGGATGCAATATAGATAAACTGTTATCGAGTAGGGCTGTAATGGTCACTTTTTGATGTCATACCGCGTCGTCAGGTGCTTCTACAGCAGATAATATCTTTATGTCTGCTGTGGGAGTGCCTAATGATAGTACAGTTGATATGCTCATAATGCATACTGTTGGGGCGGCAAAAACTTGATGCGTTATGACACATCTATTCCACACTTACATATCTGAGCAGGACAATGCTGGAGGACAATGGTCTGGGTGCTACTTATGCCCCATTACCCTAATTACGACCCTCTGATAATGCATATCATCCATACAATAGCAATGCATTATGCGTTATGCATTATGTCTGCATTTTCAGCCCGCCCATGTTGGGATCCTCAAAAGTTCATGCATTACGACATATATGCATTGTTATGATATGCAATATGAACATATCAACTATGGTATGACATCAAAATTTTAAACGATATCCCTACTCAATAACGATTTTATTGGTCTATAATAGCAACGTCATGATGAATCTGTGGCAAGGGGTCACCGGTCACATCGAGTATGATCTGCGTAGCAATCTCCATATTATTGTCTGCTGTAAAAGCACCTATGACATCAGGCAAAATAACATCGGGGCTGAAACTTCTTATTGATTCCACCGTGTACGTGTCCATTGACGACCAGATATGTTGCAATTTTTTTGATTAGGTTCCCAACGTCTCATGGAAGAACACTTAAATGCACACATCTGGAGCTTGTTTGCTTCTCAAGAACACCCACTTCAGCAGCATCGTCACAGATCAGACAGCGCCAACAGCCCCACACCGTCATGTTCCCTCGCTTCTCCTCTTCTTCCCTCTATGTTCTGCTTGCCTTGACAGCCTTTGTTGCTACAAGCTATGCTTCTGTCACGAGTAAGGCTGACTTCGCACAAAATTTAATCCTGTCGACTCACAATACGATGTGTAGACAACGGTGACGGCACCACTCCCACGGCCAACCCAGTAAGCCCTCCTTTGTATCAAATCTGATCGCCATAAATTTACGATACAATCTACCCAGAAGAATCCAGGTTTTGTAAGACTTGCGTTGTATCAAACCTCATCACATTGAACTCATGATACAATGTACTCAGGCGACCTTTAATTATAATTATGGTGTAAGTGCCTAGTACCAAACCTCATTATAGTATTATTAACCTCAGATGCAATGCACCCAGCACCGTCGTGTAGTAAGCCTTGTATTCAATCCATGAATTGGCTACGCGGTATTAATATTGTACACAGGACGAGACCGCTACATTTGAAGCTACTGATACCCAACTGGCTTACGAGACTCCGGCTGTCTAGGTAAGGCTTCGATGCTTTATGTCAGACCTCGTCATACTGACCTCAGATATGATGCACCCAGGTGCTTCGTGTAAGCCTCTTCGCCTTGAACCCATTGCATTGGCCTCGCGGTGTTAATTTTGTGGACAGGCCGAAAGCTTTACAACTACCGGTGGTATGAACTGGACCGAGTTGACTTGGATCCACTTCGTTCCCGACTCGGAAGTAAAAGTCGAACTTTAAACCACTTTGGACCATTGATGTGCCTTTCAAGCACACTCAATCATTCCGAAAGTCTTGATTCATGTGTTTGTAATGGTAGAAATGTTGAAATTCATTTATATCAGTTTGACAGTTTCGAGTTTTGTACGTCTCTGAACAACTTCTTTGAAACACATCATATCGCACAAGTTTCTCACCCAGACTC
This sequence comes from Suillus americanus, assembly GCA_016695465.1. Lineage (NCBI taxonomy): Eukaryota > Fungi > Basidiomycota > Agaricomycetes > Boletales > Suillaceae > Suillus > Suillus americanus. The sequence goes on along the minus strand of MU177948.1, from coordinate 197,452 downwards.
GCCATGATCTACCAGAGGATCAGATCGAAAACAACGTCGTCGCTCTATACGTGCCTTGGAGGAAATATGGGGATTGCCTGGCGCAATGCGCGTGCTATTGTTCTTGGGATATCCTGAAAAGCATGGGGCGGTATGAAGTAAATACACTCACTCGTATACGCGTACGCATTTTGGATGCCTCCATCGATACCACCAGTAAAGCGGCGAGCTCTGCCGTCTAGGTCTTTTCAGGGATGAACCAACTTTTTTTGAGAAATCCATTGTGTCCATTTGGGGTACATCTACCCTTTTTTTGAAAATCCTCATCTGTTCATGGCAGGGTGATACTTAACCATGTCCAATAATACACAGTACGTTTTGTAAGTTTGTTTCTGAGCTACCAACGTGAAGCTTCACGAAGCTTAATGTCCTCAACAGCATATCACCCATGTCACTTGAATGATACCAGGCACGATGCCTCAGTGGTTCCAAAGATCGGGATCTCTCTTGTGATCTCGATGCTACTGGAAATGTTAGTATTTTTAGGACCGGAGTGCGTCACCAATGAATTTGATTGCTTCGTCAGAAAATTGTAAATAGATCACAGTTTAAATTAAAAAATGCCATTCACGGCACTGGCACCCCACTTTGAAATGAATGTATCATGGAGATCCCGCCGCACGGCTGCCTGACGCTTTGCATATCCTCTGATACCTTCAACCTCTGCAAGCGCGAGCCCTGTGCGACGATCTGCTTGCGCATCCCACCACTGGCACGTAGCATGCCACAAGAGGTATGCCGCGACACGCCTCATCTCCTCTTGAAGAAGTTGCACCTCATCAGCAAAACCCAAATGGGGTATGTGGCACTGCATATTGCGTACAGTGACTCAGGGTTTGCAGGTCCCCCCGTGCGCAGCCGAACCATAGTGTGTGCTTCGGATGTGTCATGCTGTGCAGTCGGGTACAGTTGGCACAGCGCTGCACAATCCTGCACAACACTGTAGCGCTGTATGACGCTGTATAGTACAAACCTGCTATGCAGTGTCATACAGTGATGTATGGTGTTCCATAGCACTCTTATTACACTACCAGTACTGCTAGTATAGTTTTTGTTCTCAAACCCTTCAGTCACTGGGCTTGTAGAATCGGTACCCCAGATGGGAAAAATGACTGCAGAATGTGTTCCAGCCGATGTTGGCCAGTCCATGTAGACCAAGGGCTGGCCGGTAGGTAGGGAACTGCATGGGTATGGGTAACCTGCGCAGGTCATGTTGTAGTCAGACGCTAACAGTAATAACCGAGTGCAGCCAAACACTTACTAATGGGAGATGCCGAACTGGAGGACATTAGTAACCAAAGTTGAACTTTCGAGTATCAAGGACCGGTTACTTCAAATTAGCGATAGAAAGTATATATACTGTACAGTTAGATTAGTTTAGGGTCAGTCTGAATAATAAGAAAGTATCTTCTCTACATCTCACCTCTTTCTAAGCTCATAACCACAGGTTATGAGCCCTGATACATCTACAATGGAGAACACATCATCCTCACTCTATAATATCCCAAAGTTAGCTGAAGACGGGAGTAACTGGATAATGTATAAAGAGCGCGCACAGACAGTGATACGAGCATGAGGATTAATGCGCTACCTTGATGGCCGAGCAATAGAGCCAACTTCCTTACAAAAAGAATAGTAATGGAGACCTCGTCAAAGTCGATGGAACAATGCCAACTGAAACAGAGATAGAAGACTTAGACAAGAAAATTGACGAGTTTTATCAAAAGGACTCACTCGTCAAACAGCACATATTCAGCACAATATCAGATCGGATGTTGCTGCAAGTGCAGAGATTAGGATTCGCCTCAAACGTATGGAATGAAGTATGCACCATACATGAAGGCAAGACCCAGCTGGTGCAGATAGACATGCACTGCCGATTACAGGAAACCTGATGCGATGAAGGAGGAGATGTAAAGATACACTTTGGAGAATTGCTTCGACTTCGGGAAGCACTCGCAGGGATGGGAGCATCTATCGCAGAACAAGATTTCTATGCAATAATTATGGGATCATTACCCGAATCATATAGACCTGTCCTATTGTTAAGTAGTGTACTCAAGGGGTATTGGATCCAAAGGACTTTGGCCTCAGCTTGTGCGCTGTGCCCCTTTCCCGAGTATTGTCCCTTATTTCTGAATACTAGAGTATTGTCCCTTATTTCTGAATACTAGAGTATCGTGTTTATAGGACAGATGAGTATCGTACCGGATCTGTTAGGGTTCACAGATATCGGATGTATAGAGTAACAGCTAATCTGGACAAAGTCCAAACTAGAAACTAGCGGATAAGACTGTCCGAGGACAGAGGCAGATATGGATAGACTATAGGAATCAATCCTAAGTCTCAGAATAGACAAGAGCGCAAACTCAAGTCTGGACGGATAACAGAAGGTGAATGGAATGAGTGCAAACTAAGATGATATTCGAACTGAGGTTCGACAGAGTTATACATGAGTTTATATACTGTAGGTATCTAACGGAATGATCAATCAGCAAAGTAAAGGCTATGTACGAAGCATGTGGAAAGTCTATTGGTAAGGAGGATGATCACAAAGCATGAAACGGATATGAGGAATGAGTAATGGATCAGTAAGACAAATGGAAGATAGATAACTGGAGTACCGGTAGTACAAGAATTACCGAAAGGAGATAGATGCTGTATTAAGGTTATATGAACAGGAGATGAAATCAGAATCAAAGCGGATCTGTGGACTGGACGACAGATACAGATGATGGATCTGGATCGGATCTGTGGACCAGATGTTCCGGATCCGTTCCTAGATTATTGGTATATGACAGTATCCCCCCTTTAGGGCCGATCCCTAGAGGCACAAGAAGTAGCGATCTGAATTGGATGAGATGAGTGCGGGATGATGGAGAAGTCTGCTGAGTTCGGATCCTGAACAGATAAACGGATGGCAAAGCGTCCTAGGGCATTCCTTCCTTTCCCTACTTTTCAGTAACACTAGCTTTACTCAAACATGGCTGATAACGCTTCCGGCTCTAAGAAATCCGCTAGGCAACAACTGTTGGAGATGCAGGCTGCATTGGCTGCAGCTGAAGAAGCGGCCCAGGTGGAGGAAGCGGAGGAAAAGGAGCAGAAGCTGCAGGAAGAGTTGGAGAGGATTAGGCAGTCTGAGGCCCGAGTGGCAGCGGAAGAGAAAAGGCGCAGGGCGATAGTAACGGAAATGGTGTGTTTTAAGGATTCAACTATCGGATCCGTCTCTTATCGGATGGATAGACTCGTGCCATGTCAGCGGACAAGGAAAAGACTTGTTCCCGTTGCGCGACTAAGGGGCGGTCCTGCCTGTGGACTGATGCTGAGAAGAATTCCCCGGTGAGTTGTCCTTGTTTTATCGGATCCGTTATTCTAATCATCTGGATAGATCAAGGCTTGTGATGGATGCCGGAAGGACAAGGCCCCATGTCCTGGACGTCCTGGCACTGTTAAGGAGTCCAAGGGCAAGAAAAGGCAGCGCACTGCTGGGACCCCATCTCCAAAAGGCAAGGGTAAGAGGCGTCAGAAGAGTCCTACTCCGGATATGGAGGTTGTCATATACCAATAATCTAGGAACGGATCCGGAACATCCGGTCCAC
>MU177948.1:139395-170233 GCA_016695465.1 Suillus americanus | reverse complement strand
TATACAGGAAACTTGTCATGTGATCATGACAACGCCAGCATCAAACTGAATCATTCGAGGCAGTTTCAGCAGAGCAAGTGCATTCTTGGTTATCCGGACTGCGATCACGAAAGTGCTACTATGATCAGACAGTTACATTCAGTCAAATAATCAGTTCGTACCTTGTTCGAAAATTCTCGTCGACACGCAGTGTGACATCAAAGCAGTAAGAAATGGGGAAAAACAGAACAATGCTACGAAAACACAGCTAAGCAGAGGATCGAACCTCATGGATTCTCCTCCACTAACTCCACCTCCACCTCCGCCTCCTCATCCACATCATGTGTCTCATCCGTAATATCACTCTCGCTCTCTGGGGGTATTGGCTCTGACGGCGGGGGCTCGCTCAGATTAAGGCTAACCTCGGGCTCCGTGAGAGAGTTTTCTACGGAGACAGATTCAGGAGATGATGGCGCGGGAGGTTCCACGAGGTGAGTGGCAACTGCATCTGCCTCCGGAGAAGGGTCGAGGGGTGTCTCGTGTAATTTTTCAGATTCTGGAATTGGCTCCGGTAAATCAGATTTTTCAGCAGCTACAGGCTCCTCCACAATATCAGGTTCTGCAACACCGGGCTCGACACTTTGGGCAGCTGCGGAGGCTACTGGGCTTGAAGGCTCAGCCAGGGCAGCGGCCTCTTCGTGAGGAACTAGAGGCTCGACAGCTGGCATTTCCTGAACGGTCTCAATTGTTTCAACAATTGGAATCGTCTCTATCTCACGTTCTACTACAGGTGGCCCAGCAGGGGCAGCTGAGCTGGAGCCTCCAAGCAACGTTAAGGACAGATCTTCCAGAGGTGGAGAGTTTGATCCGGTGACGGTTGCCACTTCGTCGACGAGCACATCTTCGACGGCGACCTCTTCGACGGGGACCTCTTCCACGTCAAACCCAAATTTGTCGGGAGGGAACTCACTCGGCTGGCTGGACCACGAGGATTGCGAATAGCTCTCAGGCTCAGCAGATAGCGCAGTATGCAATAAAGCACCGCTTTCGGTGACACTGTGGTCGCCACCTTTTGCAAGTTCCTCTGCAATATTGTACCCCTCACTGAACACCATAGTGTCTGTGCGATTGCGCCCCAGCCGGCGTGGACTGTCGGTGCCAATCGGACTGTCACTAGACAGTCCCGGAGGACTCTTCTCGCGAGCATTCGGAGGTTGTGCTTGTTCTGCTGTAGGTGCATTTTGATCCTCCCGCTCACGCGGCGGATTCACGGCCGCTGCAAGAAGACGTGGAGGTTCAACATCCTCATCGCGTCCCTTTCTGCCTGACAGGACGGCACCTGAGGGGATGACAAGGAATTCCGTAGGGACGAGATCGAATTGACTAGTAAGTTTCAAGAAGCGGGCGTAGAGCGATGATTCGGCCTCCGCTTGTTCAAAGGCTTCTCGGTGGTGGAAATACGCATGTGCAAATATTCTACCAAGGCGACGAGCAAGCGAAGAGAAGTGTCGATATGAGGTAGGAGGTATCGAAAGGCTGATTGTCGCGAAAAGTACGTATGATTGAATTGAGTTTGAAGGCGGTGTAACGGAGGATATCAACGAAGATTCTATAGGACGTGATCATGACGTACCGAGATGGGAAAGCTCGAGGTGAATTTAATAGTGCGGTTGCGCTATCCAACGTATGAAGGATGTAATCGATAGCACAGCATTGCTGAGGACGTATACATAAGCAGTTAGAAGAACCATATTTTTTTTTTAAAATGATATGTCAAACGAACCTCCATAGCGCCGTCATTACCGTGTGCGACACACAAATATAACCACTCTCCCGCCTTCATCTCGGGACAGGTGTTACGAGTACATTCCTGCTGCAACATTGTGATGAGGGGATGAGATAGGTCTTGTGCGAGACGTCTGATGGACGAACACAGTTAACGCATAAATGACTGGGTGAGTAAGCATGAGAGGTACCGTAGTTGTTCGTAAATCCAGCAACCTCGGTCGACTGTTATGTCGCTCTTGCGTTCAGGATCATCTGGTTTACGCTCAGCTTGATCAGAAAGATCAGAAGACTTTTCTTCGGCGTCCTTGAAAGCAGCTTTCCCCGGAAGAGACACTATTGAGTTAACATCATGGACGTCAAGACGAATAAGAAGCGAAATGTATTCCTGGAGCTGGAACGCGCTGTCGAGAGAGGACAAGGATGGGAGAGTTTTGACGGGATAGAAGGAGGACACGCGTGAGCCGCGTAACGGGCGTTGTACGGCTACCGCCATCGTCGTCAGTGATAGTGAGCTCGAGGTTATTGTCGCCGTCGAGAGCGTCGAGCGCGAATAAGCAAGCGCGTTGTCTCACGAGTTGACTAAATTTCGCGGAAAATGACCGTGGAAATAGAATTCCACGTTAGGTTATTATAATCTTATGAAATTTTTTCTAAATCTGTTTATGTATCCGAACATCTGTTTATGTATCCGAACAATTTGTTATGGCACGCCGAGTTAGCGGCTCAGTGAAACTGCCAAACATCCTGTACCTGATTGTGCCACATGATCATCGGGATCTCTTCTCCTGCCCCGGTGGTTTTGACACGTCCAAGGCGTGGATATCTAACTCGAATGGTGCCTCATGATCCTTATATTTAGGGCGCTCCTTGTGAAGCTTTGTGATTTCCATCCCTCTTCATCTCCACGATCACGATGTTCGATAATCATCCACACGAGAAGAACTCAGTCACCGACCTTGAGAAGGACTCTGCGTCTACTGGGGATGATCTCTCTGTGGTCATCCCCGGAGACAAGCACGGATGGCTCTCCCACCCGTTAGCAAAGTCCCTTCTCAGTTGGGGCGTGGAGGAGCGAGGTGGGTTTTCCTTACAACCAAATACTCATCTAATCTTCGTTCATAGGCACTGTTCCAGTCCCTGAAGAGGAGCAGGTGGACACTCAATACTATAAAATTTTCTTTGTTTGGTTCTCAATGAACTTCAATATCCTCTCGTGAGTTTTCAGAGGATTTCGACTGTCAACTCGTTCTTACAGATAAACTAGCTTCTCTACCGGAACGCTCGGCCCAATCGCTTTCGGACTTGGTCTTCGTGATTCCTGTCTCGTTATTTTATTCTTTAATATCCTGGCATGCGCGTTACCTGCATATTTGTTTGTATACTTTCTAAAACATAGATACCAGATTGCTTGACTTCTCTTCCACAGAAATACTTGGGGTCCTCGAACTGGCATGCGTCAGATGATCCAATCTCGATATAGCTTTGGGTATGTGTGCTTGTTTTCCATATTTGTTACTGCCTGATCCTCTTTCAAGCTACTTTGGCATTATTATACCTGCTATCCTCAATTTGATCGGTCTGTGTGGCTTCAATATCCTCAATGGTATACTCGGTGGACAGGCACTAGCTAGCGTGTCTAGTAATATGAGCTGGGAGTGCGTATGGCATCCCACACAATCGGTTTATCTTACCTAACCCGTATCAGTGTCGGCATCGTCATTATCTTCATCATTGCGCTCCTCGTACGTTCTCTTACGTGGTTTTTGAATTCCTTTGTACTCACAATGTTCACACACCTCCAGATCTCCTTCATGGGCTACAGAGTACTCAACTGGTAAGCGGCATTTCCTATTTATCAAAATTCTAGTTTAACGGTTTCCAGGTACGAACGTATTTCGTGGTTCCCAGTACTTGTCGCATTTTTGGTTGCACTTGGCGTGGGTGGCAAGAATTTGTTCAACGCTCAACCGGCGGAACCTGCATCCGCTGCTGCAATTCTCAGCTTCGCATCTGTCATTGCTGGATTCGTAATTACCTATTCGGCAATGGCATCCGATTTCACGATGTACTACTCGCGCGCCGTTCCCCGGTAAGTTCCATTTCATGCCCTGTGGCGTTACGCTTAAGTATGTTTTTCCAGGTCCAGGATCTTTTGGTATGCATATCTGGGGTACATCGTGCCTATCGTACGTTAGCCTCTTCATCCGGTACCCCCTGAGTATCTTCTGATCTATATACAGGTCCTTCTCGAGTGCCTTGGAGCTGCCGCAGTCCTTGCTGCACCAAACGTTCCTAGCTGGGCCGAAGGTTATGGAACGGATGGCAACGTCGGCGGCCTCTTGGAGGCGATGCTCAGCCCGGTTGGTAACTTTGGGAAATTCCTCACTGTTCTTCTCAGTCTGAGCGTCACCGCCAACATCTCGTGCACGCTTTACTCTATTTGTTTCAATTTCCAAGTGATGATTCCGGCCATGTCAAAAGTCCCAAGATATGTCTTCTCGATCGTTGGCACGGTAATGTGCGTCTTCCCATTTGTACCGTCTTTCCTGTCATCGGCTGATCTCAATTTTTTCCCTCGGGCGCCGACAGTGCATTGCCTTTATCGATCGCGGGCGCCCACAAATTCTATACGGCATTGACCAATTTCCTTTCGCTAATCGGTTACTGGGCAAGTGCGTACGGCGCCATCCTTCTTGTCGAACACCACTACTTCCGCAAAGGTGACTTCAGCACCTATAACCACGCCATATGGAATGTTCCGGGGCGTCTGCCCTGGGGAGCAGCTGCTATCACAGCCGTCATACTGTCTTTCGCCCTCATTATACCCTGCATGAACCAGGTGTGGTACCAGGGCCCCATTGGCATCACCTCAGGTGATATCGGCTTCGAGATTGCATTCCCTCTTGCAGGCCTACTTTACGTCCCCCTCCGAAAACTGGAGCTCAAATACCAGAATACCCAATATTAAGCACCTCCCAGTCGAGATAGTAGCAAGTTAGATGTACGATGTACGATGGAACGTGTACCGTCTTACTATGCCTATATTTATTTAAATTTTCTTACCTTAAATCATAGCAATCTAGGGTCGCTCCCATTTCTCGCACATGATAACTTCAGCCTACTTGCACCTTCCATACTGAGATAATGTATGCTCACGAATAGCCCATTGCAAATCGAAACCTCCGAAATATCACCCACGCTCCTTGTAACTCAATGCAGCCATCTCAAGGGTGAAGGGTATTCAATCCCGTAGTATATACATATATCCATGGAGAAATATATCAAATTCCACGCTTTCAAGTTCGCTAGGTGCGAGTGTGGAGTATGGTTGATAACGTGCGCCGGCAAATTTATTGGTTCATAGCAGTATCATCACGCACCTTGAGAGACTACTGGGTTGAAGCGTGTACTCGTCGCAATGCCCAGCCATGCACCCGACGTGGCGTTGGAGTGCCAAGAACAGCCCGCACGGGTCCCGGTATGGTGTATACTTACAAGCGTGTCCCAGGAATCAGACTGCAAATTCCACTGGATCACGTGACCCACAAGGACACAATTCAATTCTAACTTTAAGAGATCCCGATTCCCTTGATGCTAAACGTAAACCACGGAGCTAGGGTTGTGCTGTTGTGGGCAGAACTGTCATTCTGCCATGTGGCTGGGCAGAGCTGGCACTATGGGCCAGGTAGGTGGCAGAACCTCTGGACAAAATGTGGCAGAACTCCACTACTACTACACCGTGACAGTGACAGTCACGGTCTTCAGAATCTTAGTGTACGTGAATTGAGGTATTTCATAACTCTCTACGTCGGCCAAGGACTACTAGGAGGCCGGCTTCCTTGATATCGAAATCAGCACGTTCGAGACACTCGGCAAAGGTCCGCGCTAACCATGGCTTGATAGTAATACTGGTTCGACGGGAACATACCGATGATCGGACTTGGACAACGTTCAACATTAACTCGATGTTATTTATCTAGTGATCTTCCGTCCATACTTATAGATATTTCTAGTACCATCAAAAAAATTCTGCGATTCTGCCGCAGATCTGCCACACTGGTAAAACATGATTCTCCCAGTCCACTACCGGCGGCGTGACGGCGACAAAGCATAAGCGATCCAATTACTAGTAATATCATGATGGACCAAGGTACTAGTTTCATGTTGAATTGGACTTGGGTTCCAACACAGTGGATATGACCAGCGAATTGCTCGAAGATATCAGGCACAAATCAGGCATGTCGAAAGTTCTGAACTAGTGGATGATGATTGTTATCTGTAGGCACCACTATTACATAGAAGACCCCAAGTAAAAACACTAATTTGGAACTCGACGCTCATCCAAATTATCCCACTCCACTCGGCGACCTAGTGTGGCCTAGTGCTTCGCTTAATCACCGGCTTCGGATGATCTGTACAGCATAGTCTATTCTTTCCAGGCCAATCTGCAGGGAGATTAAAGAAAGAATAGGCTTAGCTGTAGAAGAACCTGTCAGGCTGCATGAGACAAAAAATACGACATCCTCATACCGTTCGACCACTTTTCCAGAAAAGAGCGCAAAGGCCGCAGTAATGACGATTCTACGCTCGCGATGTTACCCGGGTCTCGTATACCAGTCTGGGATATCGTCAATTTTATTTATATTGATGGACAAAAGAATGTACCTTGTTGTCCCTGTCCCTTTGCAGTAATACATAGTAAAATGACAGCACCTCTGCGATCCGAGAGGGCTCCAAGGATTTCTCAATGTCGTCAGCCACCTGGACCGTCGAAAAATAATCAGACGGCATTGTCCTGAACAGGATCGGTCCGAAGGATCTTATAAGCAGTGGTGACGCAAAGACGTTTTGTTCTCCTGACGGCGCGAGGGCCTGCAGTGCTTCTAGAACAAATTCCTTAAGGAGACCGATGGCAGCCGCCCGCATCTGAGGAAGCTCCACGTCAGATGCTAGGGTTATCAAGATCTGATGTTGTAACACAGATGGCAGTTGCGCAAGAATCAGTGCAATCAGCCGAAGACTGAAATGCCTGATGAATGGGTCAAGATGGGTGCTTGCCAAAGCGGGAAGAACTATGCATAGCGACGTGGCAAGGTCGGGTGCGAGGTCGGGCTGTGTGCGATCTTGCGTAACGCAGCGAAAGATAAGGAAGAGACACTCGTCGAGAGCGAAATTCATCTGAATTGAAGTCATGAGCATCGAATGCAACTTGGAGGACAGATCTTTTGGTAGGGGATAGTTTTGTTGTTCGTGAGCAAGTATAATCAGAGAACTCATTGTCGGATTATCCAAGACATCCTGTGATGACAGGGACATTACCCGAAGGGCAGTCTAGTACGATTCAGAATATATGATATTCCATAGTTTCTCTGACATACCAGTACGCTGAGAATGGCCTGCTCCCCTTCTTGCCACTCAGGTTCGATTGCAGAAGACAGTGTAAGACGAGGATAGTGCATCTCGAAAGCTCTGGCACAAAGCGATGCCCTGATACACGATGCACAAGCCAAAACAGTCGTGTCCAGAAGTAATCTGATACTATTCTGCAAGTTAATGAGTCTGCAAAGCTGTCTGTCGCAAATACTGTAGACAGACCCTCGCCTCCGCAACATTTGATTCGCTGCCTGTTTTGAAGATCCATGTGTAGAATGCCTCCGACATGCCAGAGACCCCTGCAAGTAATGAACGCCCACTATCCCGCGTGAAGTGACTTCCTAGCGAAGAAACCGCTGAACTAACACCGGAAACCAAGGGTGAGACTATGCTCAGCGCAGTCCTCTTTCCAAGAGTTAATCTAGGTACAGCTGCGAAGCCCTGATATGTTAGCGATCAGTCGACACCTGTAATACACTCACATTTTGTAGACAGCACGATAACGTTGATAAGACACTGAACAAGTCCAGGAACATGCTCTCCTTCAGCTTCATCTTCACGGGCTAGCTGGGTTAGCTGTTCCAGGGTTTCCTGGATGACAATCAACACCTCCTTCGGACTGCTGTTTTCGGAAATCAGGCTAATGAGGTCAACAGCCTCTTTACGGCGACAGCGAAGGAGATCTGGCAGGACGTCCAGGGGTTCCTACAGGAAGCCCATTGAGCTCCGAAATACGATAGAATGAGTTACTTACAAGAAGGGCCGGACCCCCATGATATTGAAGAATACTATCATATACGGTCTTGAGAGATGGCTGGTGTGTTTCATCATCAACTGCGACTGTTATTATGGCGGAGATGTCTCCGCCGATTGCCTTTAAATCGCCTCAGACAAAAATTTCAACTATGATGTAAGGTTAAATGCCTCATCGTCAAGGTCAGGCGACAGTTGTAGCGCCTTAAGCAAGGTATCCTTGGAGTTTAGAGTCATTGGTGCACCAATTCATAGTTTGCCTGCGAGTTGTAACTTGTGGTCAAGATCAGGTCTGCTGCCACATTTGTGTTATGTAATCGTAGTGGCACTGGGAAGGTACTTACTGTATGTATTAGTACCGAAGTTTAGTCAGCCAATAAAAATCATTTATATTATAGTTTATACGTTTAGCGCCAGTCTCCGATTCATGCCAGTGAAATAAACATCACCCAAAACACTCACTCCAACATGAAATAGGTATAGTGCATGTTGTCAAACATGATTTGCAAGTGCGTTGCATGATTTTAAGAGGGCCTGTTATAGAGTGTACCATAGCATGGCATAATAAATTGCTGATTCAATACACGTCTGGACATCAGTTCTCTAAATGGTATCAACATCATTGTTGACATGTTGTTTGAAACAGCAAAGGAGGGCACCCCCCTAGATTGTCCAATAATCCACCACAAGATTCGTGTCAGTCAGGCGCAGCACTTCTCCGTACAAAGAAATGACCTCGTCAACATCGAGACGTGCACCTTGGTAATGGAAGCGGAGTATAAGAGAAAATGCCAAACCGTTCAAGTATTCAGCATGGTCACGATGTTCCTCGGCGCACAGAGAAAGGACTCCACGACGACGTTGTAAGCTCGTGGAGGGCCTTGTGACAGTGTTGACAGCCTAGAGGACAGAGCCTGAATGAGATTTGTCGAAGATGGATGCTTTCATCAGATGCATCAAGGGAAGTTCGCTGATTGGCGAATCACATATTCACACTATTTTCCCTACCATGATCCTCCGAAGACAGGTGCCCTTAAGACAGAGAGGTGTAGAGTTGAGCAGATTCGGCGAGATCAGCGGTGGTATCCTGATAGACGTGGCACCGTTTCAGCCTTTCAGTGGGTTGATAGAGAGATAATGCATGATCAGGGTGGTCGTTCGAACGCAATCCGAGTGCGTCCCGAAATAGAGAGATGGTGGAATCTATCTCTTCAAAATCCTTTCGAGCATAACCCTTGAGCTCACGCGACATTGCTGAGAGCAGCTGCAAGGTGGCCGACTAGACACTGGTCCAGAACGAACTAAAAATCATCCACAGCATCGCTCAGGTGCGAGACACCACTCTTACTCCTCGTGTATTCGGAAACTCGTGCGCGGTCTGCATCCATGCGTGGATCAATTTCGCACTCAAGAAGAGCATATACCTAGGTTTAGGCGTCACTCACATTGAGCAGTGTATCGTCATCCTGCCCGTAATCGTGCACAAAAGCAACCTTTAATACGGGAGTAGGGTAGGTTTCATTAATGGGTGGGAAGGTTAGCTTTACAGGAAGCTGCATGAATTTTAGGAAGTAGATTATTCACCAAATTAACATTCATCTCCATGATCGAGCAGCCCATTCCATGATGTTTCGAGTTTTCCAACGAGTTTCCCATGGCCATTTGCCAAGCATTCGAGAGGGTTCAAAGGATGCTCCGATCTCCAGTGATGACGTACATAGGTGGTAATCTACAAATAGACAATGAGAACTGGAATCGCGTCCGCGAGTCTCGGTAGAAGGTTTTACATGGTCAGAATATCACCATGGACGATAGACCTTCAAGTTGGATGGATGACTGGTCCAGCGTTTCCTTGAGTTGAGGTTAATGGCTACGTAAATGCCTGTGTGGATGCACCAGGAGGGCGCTTAAATATTTTGTCTGCTGACGGCCGCTGTGGGTGGAGACCATGAGATGAAATTCTGATCAATACCAAGGTTGCATCGCCTTCGAGTCTGATCAAGCGACACTCCGAGCTGCCGGGCATGACCGTTGATGGCGCGACGTGGAGACAAGAGACTCGGAGGATGAGCAGAGAAATGGGCAGAATGAGTGGACTGCTAATACTAATAGTTCAGGCGGGCATCATGATGATTCCACGCTATTGACGGCATGATTAATAGTGGGCCGGTCTCAACCGAGTACTACTAAGTAGTACTGTAGTAGTCCATATGATACGCTACAATGCGAAGAGACTGCATGGACCACGGTTAATGAAGTGGGTCAGCCTATTAGTATTAGTGAAGTGGCCCACCACGGGCCAGGCTCGTATACGGTATGATGGTACAAGTGCAACATTGTCATATACAACGGCAAACCCCGGGCCGTAACCACTGCAGCCCCCTCACCAGGCGTTCGACAAGCTTTATGAGTACGAGGCTACAGCTCACCACTGGATGTCGAGGACATGTATTTTGTTCATGCGGCCTGCAAATGGGTATAGTAAGTTCAATTTCGTTTCCATCGCTCAAAAAATTACTGTCGCTGATCGGGGACATCAAGGTATCAGGCAGCTGGTTCATTTGATGACATCCATGCGTTGTCCCAATGGCTGCATCAAATCCCCCCGTACCCTAGCCAAGTTCCCTTGAAGTGGTATTAAGTTAGCCTTAACTTGAACTGTTCGAAAAAAGTTCGAGAGAAGGCTTTGAACGTTTCGGGAATTTGATGTCCGTACGCAGTACTTGTTAGTGATCGGGGCAACATGATCGCTCGGTACCGAACAAGGCAGAATTCTTCAAGAAGGTCAATGGTTGAGCTCAAGATCAACTTTGAAGCCAGCTCGCCCAAGTACGCAATAAATTAACAATTAGATTATGTAATAGTATTATTTACAGTAATCAATTCAACCCTGCCTCAAGTCAGCCTAGAAGCTGGGGTGCTACTCTTCCACTTTCATGAATGGCCTCATGAACAAGATTTACTAACGCAGGTTGCTCTGGCTCTGCAGATACTAGTAGATTCTGGTTTAATATCATTACTCAGGCAGTCATGCGCCACCGTGACTGCAAAGTCGCATTTTAACTAGCGTAAGCGAGTATCTTCCTTAAAAGCCACGGGGAAGTCTAAACGGCATAGATCACTTCGTCGATAAGTTCAGCCAAGTTCCAGGGAAACCCGGCCTTGTCGGTCAACGTATCAAGTACTTGTAATATATCAGAAGATGAAGACGGATCAAACAGCGTTGGGCACGTAGTAGGTGTGATTCCAGCTTGCTATATCCTTTCTAGATAGTACTTCACCTCGGAGGTTCGTAATTTTCGGACATCTTTTATGGAGTGCAAGTACGCCCGACTCGGAATGTCGGTCAACACAAAAAACCAAGCCTAAAGATATCCCTCCGATTGGGGATTCAGTGCCCCCGCCGAGGGGGCCTACTGAGGAGCATCAATGTTTCAATTTGTAAGTAATAATTCCTAGTCACTGTATGCATGGTTACTCCAAGTACTTATATATGTGGCACCTTCTAACTTACTGCAGGCGATGACCACATATGTGTTTTGAGACAGGTATGAACATCACCGAACATCAGGATCTTGATTCAAGCCTTATATCATTATTAAACATAATTGTAGTCACGGCCCTATCGAGGTGTGGCCGCGATACTAGACGGTGCCAATACTTCTATGTCTTCCATGCAGGTCAAACGTGGGGAGGGAAAGGCTAAATGTCGGGTCCCCTCGGGTTTCTTGCAACGCCGTGGGTCGGAGAGCTCGGAAGATTGCAATTTGCAGCATTCATAGACTTGTATGCCCAAGAGGAAAGCTCGATCCAGCCAGCACTGGGGGCAAGTTCCAGTCGCAATGCAGAATGTTCGCCTACGTACATACACCGTCGGCATCGACTAAAAGTATTTTGCTGACAGAGCAGCGCCTCGGTGACTGCAATGAGATTCCGAAGTCAAAAGGTCTATCTGCAGGTATAAAACTTAGCAGTTCTGCCTACTCTCCCTCAGTTCAAGTTGCCCATCAGCTCCTTGATCATCCACCGCCCCAAATCACCACTTAGCCAAATTTCAGTCTTGCACAATGTTTATTCGTTTCTTGTCCATCACGACTCTCTGCCTTCTTGCAATCGCCAATCCCCTTGCGCGCCGCGAGACAAGCAGCCAGTGCGACACAGGCAACATCCAGTGTTGTCAAAAGACCCAGACAGTAGGTTTCATAACGCTAATTATCCTTGATAAATCACGCTTAAAATCCAACAATAGGCCGAAGAGTACAATAAGAACGCGACGGCTCACGGAGCGATTCCCATTGATATCGACATCCTCGGTCGTGTCGGTCTTAGCTGCACCCCAATCTCCGTTATCGGCACTGGCGCTGGCGCGACCTGTTCTCAGGAGCCGCTCTGCTGCAGCGACAATCAATATGTACGTATTCAGCCTTTGTCTTCCATTTCAGACTTCTCAAAGTTACCCTTGCAGCACGGGCTCGTCAACATCGGCTGCACGCCCATCAACATCAACATCTGAGCTTTGAAGGTGGTGGAAGGTGGTTGCAATGTGGGAGATGAGCTATGGACAGTCGTTAGTTTGTTACAATTTGTTCAGGCTTGAAGAGGGTCCGTATTAGCGATGTGTCAATGTTCTTTGTGTCGAGTTAGCTGACAGCCACTGCTCTGTCAAATCGAAGGACTAGTTTCTTGTCGTACTTGTCTGATCATCCTATAAGCAGGCTCCGCTGTCGAACAACCAATTAATCACGTCTCATACTGTAGTTGGAAAAAATCAAGGCCACGTCGTATAATGGGAATTACTTCACAATAAATTCATTAAATTGCGAAAAATCAACACTCTACAGCCTCTTCGTCTTACAAGAAGCAGATAATATTTCCTTGTTGCATCAGGACTGCGCGGTACTACAACTGTTTTGATATTTGACCCCTGACAAGGTGTTTCTTGAAGTGGCACCTTTCCGATTTGATTCCAGCCAAAACATGAGACACACAACTACATTCAATAAGTGCCAAGGTCTCACTCTCTCCCGCACTGTCGTTGATCACAACCGGACAGGAAGACAGCAAATATTGGCTTGCACATGACCCTTCACATTAGAATAATATAATGAATCTATGTATAATGCTTCCCTTCGATGAAGTCATGCGATTAACTACGAATTAATGCCACCGAAATAAATAGGCAGCGCAGAAATTAGTTTACCAGCAGTCGCAAAATATGTACCGCCAATAATGGCAATAATCGATGGTATTTTAGGTCACCCAAACTAATGGCGATGAGAAGGTGATTAAAGAACTCAATGGGTAACTTACATGCGAGGGCGATTACCATGTAGAGGGTAAGGAGCATAAGACCTTCCAGATAATTGGCATTTCCGTCCCTAAAACAAGTGAGTTAAGTCTCAATGAGAGGCAAACTGCAAAGGCAAACCGACATGAGCAATAGATTGACCAGGAAGACGGATGCAAAGAGGACGATTGTCTAAAGATTCGTTATAAGCTTAGGTAATGACGTGTAATACACTCTGAATAAACAGACCTCGAAGTTGTGGAAGTGTAACGTCAGGGGTTGGCCGACGCTAACAAAAAGGACAGTGAGAACAACACCTCGCGAGATGCAATACATGGTCGTACATCCAACCGACGATCACAAGAAGTGGCACTACGAGGCAGGCAATTTGCTGTCCGATAGTCAGTACAATCATAAACTTATGATAAACAGTCTGCACTTACAATCGAACTCCCAACACAAATAGTGATGGTGAGCTCGTATTTATTCCTCATTGCCATCCAGACTGAAGTGACATGTTCTGCGGCATTGCCCTACAAACGATGTTGGTAGGCAGTTAGCCCGATGCAACTTGAAGCATACCACGATCGGCAACAAGATAACACCAATAAAGGCCTTCGAGATGGAATAGTGGGCTGCAGTTTCCTCAATGGAGGTAACCACTGGCACGATTGAACAGTTGAACATGAGACCAAGGGAACAAAGTGTGGGACACATACGATACTCAGCACAAAATGCGATAATGACAGTGACCAATAAAAGTCTAACGAACGAAGATAAGCATCCAATATAACATATGACGAAACCAAACTTACGCAGCACCAGCAGCGGCCGTTCCCATGCGAGGCTCCGTTTCCTCCGTTTCTGCCAATGCCACCGTTACCTCACTGTTTTGTTCAGCCGTAGCTGAAGAAGGCGCGATAAAGAGAAAGGGATGAGATTTTAACTGAACCCTTGGACGAGTACATTGAAGATATCAGATATTAGAACATGCCTGAAACCAAAGGTAGGCACAGTAAACCCCTAGGAGCAATATGGCAGTTCCTCTGGAGATGAAGAGAAGACCGTCAGTGGGACAATCACTGCAATGATTCTGCATTCCAGTGTCTGTAGTACTTGTATAGGCCGCAGGAACAGCAAACGCTATGGAATATTAGTGAAACGCTCAAGTTGGAGAAGATATTCGTACTGATGCACAACAGAGCCATAAGCTAGACTTGGTTAGTTATCATTATGATGAATGAGTCAGATAACTTACAGAGGTAGATCTGAAAAAAAAAAAAACTCAATTCAACCAAGGATTTAAAGGGCAGAAAGACAGAGGACGCACGTCCGAGCTCCAGTACCGTTGAAAAATCCTTGTTTATGATATAATCCACCTATAGCGTGTGAGCCCATACTCTCCTTCAAAGGCAGAGGTCCCTTACCGGCGAGAAACGAACAACCAAGGACGAGCAATATGTTTGACAAGATCGATCCAATCATCTGACACAAGGACATTCTATCACAAATATTGACCGTATGAAGACACTCACAGACATCTGAACAATTCGTAATTGACCTAAGATCATCGTGAGTACTTGCGGACAACTTCAGAGCGGTGAACAAACCATTGAGTAAAGCAGCAACACCAACAATGATTTCTACGGCATTCCCAAAGGATGCATTAAGGAGACCTGAGATAGTTTCGCCTAACTTGACCGATAACTGATCTGTTGCCTCGCCCAACAGCTAAAAACGAAAATGTCAGTCTTCCAAGAGTCTGATTATCGGAGTAGTTGACACCTGAGCCAAGGGCACGATGGCCATAGAGCTAAACAAAAACACAAGGCCGACGTCCCAGTCCATATTGTGTGAGATGAAGCTTAAAGGTACAAATACGAGTAGGATATTGAACCATGTCCCAAAAATAAAGAACTTGAACGATTCTGCCCATGACGGCTCACCCTCGCCTTTCAAGAGGTTGACAACACGAGTAGAGGGGAGGTTTCTATGACACATATGGCCACCATTTTCGAGTAGCGGTGCAGATTCTGAACAGGACATGGATAATTGGGGGATGTGTTGGACGGTGCGAATTTCGAACGTTCTGCAAAAAACTACTTATATTTAGCACCAACTGTGACCACAACGTCCACCTATTGATGCGATAAGCAGGGGTTAGTGGAACTGCATTCACGTCCCGATGAATTTGGTGACGTGTCACATTGTTCTGTGTAGAAACTTCGGGCGATCTATCTGGCTGGCGTTGCCTGGGGACAATATTTATAATCAGCTGCTTCACAGTCAATAGCATCCTGCCTACCTTCGGACGTAGGCGTACACTCCTAGAAAGTTCTCCGTTTCCAAAGAACCAGCGGTGCTATAAGAAGTTAGCACGACCAGTGTTTGAGACCCAAGCTGAGCGGGTGAGAGGGTCAAATGACGTGGTGCAGTCAGATCGAGTGGACGGGTCAGGGAGTGTGATGTTGACTCTATAAAGATCCTTAGGAGATGGTGAGCCCATATTCTGGTAGTTTCTGCATGCCGCAACGAAGGCTCGAAAGACACACGGTTTGAACAAGAAGTTGGGTTTATGGGCGATACCACGGTGACGGGTTGTTTGCGTCCAACTCAAGATCCAAGGGTTCATCAGTTTCAGGCTTAACTTCAACATAGATCACGCTCATTCTCGGTCGAGTTGGTCCTCTCGAGCGTTGACGAAGCTTGATCATTGGATTTATGGTTGGCGTAAATGACCTTCATGATCTCGATTCTCGTGCTCGCGGGCACAACCATCGTAAATCCTCTTGCGGTCATCGTCTCTCTAGCCTTCGAAGAAGATAGCGGTGTCTAGTGTTTAGCATACCGTTCCGATTACGGGCATCATTGGGACAAGGTGAATGAGCACTTTGAGAAGTTCAGAATATTGTTCCCAGGAGAAAAACGTTGGTTGGAGAATCGAATTCGGCCCTGAATTACATAAAGCCTTCGGGTCCGGTGCGACCCACTGAATTGCGGAAACCTGAAGGCTTTGATCAACTTTTGGTTGATGGCCCGCTGATCAAAACTTCCGTGCTGGCACAATCAGGGCGCTTGCTAGTGAGAACTTAGAAGGTAAGCGCTCATCACAGCATTTTCAAGCAAAGACTTCATGTATCCGTACGATATGCCGCAGCCGCATTGGAGAACGTTTACTAGACCATTGACGGCTATTTTCGTTCTACACTGCCCAATGTTCATTGTCAGTACTGAAAGCTACCAATATGCCCTTAACTGCACAAGAAAGAACCGCTTTGAAATCTTTGCCCAAGCGTATCCAGGTAAATCCAATTTTTGAATCTCCTGCACCATCCCAGACGATGTCAACTGGCTTTTTCCAGCGCTCGACAGACGGAGCCCTTGAAGGCGTGGTGCATGATCTCCGCAAACTCTACCATTGGGTCGATAATTCCACCGATGTCGAGGCGAACATGGCATTGCTGCCTGTCTTTTACACTCATCTGGATCCAGCTGTGATCCCCGATCAACTTCTGCCGACTGATGATGTCCAAAAAGTCGTCATCTTGGCCAAATTGTCATTGATGAGTATCGTACAAATGTGTATTAGCTTGCGTGGAGTTCTCAATGAAAGTCTCGCGGACAAGATGATTACGGATGCACTAGTGCGACGTTGGGACACTCTCTTTCCATGGCTGCAGTTCATGTATCGGCATTTTCTACCTTTCCCGCCTCGGAGGGACCCTCCAAAAGGTTTCGACGTCTGCGATGTGGACGCAGTCTCCATTACAACTCGTGCCCTCTCGCAGATGGCAGTCTCCATCGCAGGACAGCACCTGGTCCAGACAAACATAGCTGTTCAACAGTTCATTGCGAAGCTATGGCTTTATGTTGGGAAATTGAAGGATGAGGATTTGCTCCGGCATGACGCATCTTTTCGGCAGGATGGGAAGGAGGGCGTCGATGATGAAATGACGGGACACGTGAGGAGGATTATGGTCGGAATCATTACAACGTGCATGGGTGCGCTTCCGGCACCATCTGCTCTGCCTACTCTGCACAACCTACTTGACGCAATGGGTGGATACGAACCATTCGTAGCATCGGCACTACGGTATATTCGGTGGTTTGGCAGGAAGATCGGTGACATGAACAATCGCACTACTCCAAATTATGGGTTTGTGACTGCGATCCTGGGATTTGTCGATGCTTTATCAGTCTCAGTCCGCTTTCTCTCTTTGGTTAGCATCATGGACGCTACGTGCCAAGAAGAGCTCATCTTGCACGGCGCACCTTCGGATGTTGTGACAGCTTTACTTCAAACATGGCCGGTTCTCACTGGTACGAGGGTCAGTTCCTCGACGGAAACCGCGACTCCAGAGAGATGCACTATGATCCTGGAGGATACCCTCGATTATATAGATGTGATAATACGTCAATCAGAGGCGTGTATTCCAGCTCTATGTCAGGTGCTCGACGCCGGATTTATCCAGTTGGTGCTGCAGGCTGGGTTCCACTGCCCACAAATGGCCTCTGGTTTCCTCAAGCTCATTCCGCGATTTTTGATGTACCATAAAGTATTGCACCACTTCCAAAAAGCAATGGATCGAACTGCCGATGGAATGGCTCGTCTTGGACTTCATGCAAAGAAAGACGATGAGGTGCAACAGTCATGGATTTTAGTCCAGCAAGCGGCCCGTCAGATACTCAATATCTGCAGGAAAACCAGTCCATTGCCTTTTTATGAACAAAAGTGTGCGAATTTAGAGGTATGTTCGGGGTTAGCTTGTTTCAGTACGCCATAGGCTTATAACGTCTTCAGTGTCCGTATGACAACAATGAACGTCCGCACTATCGGTGCTGTGGGTGTTTCGTCGCACGATATTGTTCCCGGAGTTGCCAGAGAAAAGATTGGAAGAGCAGACATCGCACTGCATGCCCTGTCCTCCATTCAGCTGGTGGTTAGTCTCTCAGTCACACATATACGACATGTACTGACTGACTTTTCAAAGGTTTTGATGGGTCCAAACACATTCGCGGTAGCCTTCCTCTTATCATGCTTGTGGAAACTTTCAACTACTCGCTATACGCTGACCGAATACAAGAAGCTATGGAACGAGCACGAAAGGACTACCCGGAGGATATTGATCGTCTAGTTTTGGAAACAGACCTTTCAGCTTACCCAGTCACTTTCTCTGCACGACCAGTTCAACAATACGCTGATAAGTTCGACCCCCGGTTTGATCCCGTTATGCTCAAGGAGCTAAGGGGATTACCCGGAAAGCATATCATGATGGCCCTCAAACTCAGAGCAGGTCAAGAGGAATGCGTAGTGCTCAGTCCGAGGGTGGGTCTTACACTAGCTTTCCAGTGGCCGGCTGCCAAGGAGGAAGAAGCAGGTAACAATGACTATACCTGAATGGGAAGACCAAGATACTCAATTGCTTGTTTTTAGTGTTGTCTTCTGTTCAAGAAGCGTTGGTTTCACGCCTCGCAGTAGGCCCAGGTAACGTGATCAAAAGGGGAGAAGGCTTCAAAGTGGTAGAATACAGGCAGCAACCGATGACCCAACCCACAACTTCGTTTAATGGATAATCTTATACCTGTTTACTGGCTTGGTTGAGAGTAAGATATGCAACATACACGTCCATACTACTTGCTCGTCGACCTTTGCTCAGCAATGGTAACTCGATGGCATTGTTCAAAGTTCAAACGGTGCTTTACACGTTCAGATGCTATCGCCTGCTAGCTGTATGTAAAACAGTGCTCATATAGTAATGGTGCATGCAACGGTACGACATTGTACAGTAATATTTGGCGTTTTCACCGAACAGTAGTAGCTCCTGAAACCAACTGCCGCGCGTAAGTGACAATACCACCTACATCATAATCATGTAACTTGGGTTATCAATGCATACTCCAATTTAGCACCACCGAATTATTACCACATGCAGCACCCCAAGCACGAAAGAAGCTTCGAGACCATCAAACATCGTATCCAGAATGGCAAGAAGTCCTACGATAGCGAGCAGGACCGGGCGGGAGGGCCACATAGATACTGCCGACAATGTCTGCAACAGCCTTATCAATACGATGTCCAAAGGTGCTTTACTGAAACGTACCTTCGCAGCGAAGATGCACGCTTTAAGCGTACTAACCCACGCAATCTTCGGTGATCGCCAGCGTAGGAAAGTAAGATAGTCTACTATCAAGTCCATCGAGCCACCCCGAGGATCGGGAAGTGGAGAAGGGAGACGGAGCATGGGAATTTTTCTATCCAACGTTTCAGCAACTTCTTCCTGCTCGTGTTCTGTAGGCGTCAGGGAAGTATCAGGGAGTGAGTGTTCGTTCTGAACGGCCTCAGACTCGTCAGGTTTTCGTCGCAGTGGGATGAGAGACTTGTTGGAAGGAGGGATGGATGGCGCCACAGGATCAAACTGAAACAGTGAACTGTAAACATCATGATCAAGCGTAAGGGGTTGTTCGACTTACTCGTCCTTCTCGCATGGCGCTCACGATGCGCTCGCACGAGGGCCTCAAAGAGGGGTTGATACTCAAGAGGCCCTCGAGCAATATCATGAACGAACGCGGAAGACGGCGGGATTCGAAAGATGTTAGAAGTGCAGACGTTGACCGGAATCTGGGGGCTGGTCTATAACAAGATTACAAGAGGTTTTGAGTCAACCGCACCCAGTATAATCCAAAATTTCCTGCTCTAGCTTGTCCATCTTGTCTGCTTCATCATATGCAGTGGCTTCTCCTTCCGTTGCGTAGCGGTAGGGTAACTTAAAGAAAAGCATTTTGTGCAGGATCATCCCAAGAGACCACATGTCAGACTTTGAGTCAATCTGTCGGAGAAGTCCTGTGAGAGGCGATGGAAGGGACTCCGGCGAAGCGTATTCAAGACTGTTGGATTGAGCGGGCTGAAGTCAAGCGATGGCAATCGAATACTCACGTTCCCGTATTACCTGATCGAATGCCACTCGACCGTACCATATCTCGGGAGGTCCCAAAATCCGATAACATTGCTCGAGGGCTGCAAATAACAATTTTGGCATTGGCACCACAACCGGGCAAAACGCACTTACATGAGTCTTCCTTCGTCCCAAGTCAGTAGCACGTTACCAGGTTTGAGGTCCAAATGAAGAATGGATTTATCATGCTTCAGATACCAAGCATCATCAGTACGCCAACGTTGGAACATCGATCATAACAAACCAAGAAGGCTAATCCGTGCGTTACGTCGGCAAACAAACTTTGCGCTTCCTCCGCACTGATAAGATGAACAGCTTTCCATGAGGGACGATCCCCGCGGCTATTGGTTCTTTCCTCCATCTCTCGGCGTAATCGCTCGCGTTCCTCTGGTGGGGCACGCTTCATGGCACGAAACGCACGGATGCGTGCAGATGGAGTCGGATCATCAGGGGCAGGCGATGAAGAGGATTGCATGTGCGGTAGTCCGATTGAACGTCCGAGGCGAAGGGAAATGAAATCATCCAAACTGATAGCCAATCTTCAGTACTGATGGTCATGTTTTTATACTAAAGGACGACGTTACCTTCCTCCTTCCGCCCATTGCATGAGAACGCTTTGCAGTCATGGTAAATCGATCATCATCGGTCAGTCTTTCGGTACTTACTGTAAGGTAGGCACTTTCGGCCCAAAGGCAGAGAACTGATAAGTTTCCAGCCATGCGTGATGATATGTTACTATGTTGCGATGGTGGAGAGACTCGAGAAGTCGAATCTTGGTGGCACATTAATGTCAGTGTGCATGATGTCAGCATATCGCCACAGTTGCGAACCTCGCGCAGTATGTTGAGCAGGTAAGAGTGGGACTCTCCTATTGCGATTTTCTTGACAGCAAAATGACCTAAGATGCTCGATCAGCACATTAAAGTATTAACTGCCGCATGCAAAATGCTAACCAAGTGGTTCTCCATCAAGAACATGCTACCCACGGGATTTGAGATATAGTCATATGAGGGTGCAGTGCAATTCAGCAGACCTGGCAGAGATATACAGTTCCATTTGCCCCCATTCCTAATCGATACTCCTCCTGAAAAAAGGCCTTGAAGTAGCCTTCTGCCATGGTTTCTGGAGGGAAAGCACCATGTCGGCTCCCACTGCCACTCGTAAGAGGGGGACTAGATGGCCTCGAGGATATCTGATTTGCGGCAGCAAGAAGCTGAAAGTAATTTGATGCTCGGGAATGCGATCCAGAATCGGACCGAATATCGGAAGAGCCATTTCTAACGAATCCGTTGGGAAGAGGACGATGACAGCAGGGACACAATGACGAGGCCGAAAAATCTAGTGGGCCAGAGGATTTGGTTATAGATAGAGCATGCGACGTTGGATTATACAACACGATCTGATTAGAGGCCTGGAAGATTGGCTGCCATTCGGGTTCCAGGGGTGCCAACGCCACGACTGGCTGGTTCGGAGAAGGTGGTTGACTTTCGTCAAACATGGTACAATAGGAAGTAGTCGAACAGCTGCGGTTCTGGATGGTGGTTGTGGTAAGAACTTGAGGTTACGTTTGCTAACAGACACTACCGAGTATAATAATACGTCAAGTAGCACCTGCACACGACTCCACAGTTGATGTAATGTTGGTGCAAGGCCGTGCTCTAGTTAGTGGTATCACACAGGCTAAAGTGATATCAGTTTCGCAAAGTCAATATCGAGAAAGTGTTTCGAGCCTGTAGAAGTGTTCAAGCAACAGTCGATGATGGCATACAATCAAGCGCGCTATGTACTGGGTCATCGTCCAAAAAAGGAAGTCAAAAGAAAAAGAATTGCCAGCATACAGATTCCAGACCCGAACAACGTTTTTCCATTGATTTCGCCGCTTGTTCCCGCCTATCTTGTTGCTCGTGGTCACAGCAACTTGTCGTTTTCGTTTGCTGTCATTCTTTGATTTTTAACAGTCATTTGAAGCTCAAGATGGAAGACGAGCTGCATTACCTAGAAGCGCGTCAACAACAGGGAGGACAGTCTCAGAACCAATCTCAATCGCTATCTCAAACTCAGTCTGGCTCCGTGTCAGGCTCACAGTCGCGGACTGCGTCGGGCACGGCTTCCTCGTTTCTATCCATCCCCCAATCAGCCCCTGCTGGGCTTCTTACCGTCACCCAGCCGCCCCAGCAGTCGACCTCTTATTTCAAGGTTGCTCAGAACCAGTTCATTACGTTCGGATGGAATTTCAGCTACATCATAGCCACCCCTACTCACCTGACCGTTTCCGCTGTCTGCGAAAATGGAAACACGTATCCCGTTGGTCCAACCGATGGTATTATTCCCGGAACCGCCACCAGTGTTGTTTGGGATGCGTACACCTACCAAACCTCCCATCCCAACCTGCCGCTCGCTCAGGCAAAATACACCCTCAAAATTTGGGGAGACGGAGGGCCTGACGCTGTACGCGAACCAGGCGTGCTCACGCCCAACAGCGCACTGCAATTCGCGCTGTATACGCCGCAGGCTTACACTCCCATCACTAGCGGTAAGTGACGTCTACACAATTGCCGTTTTTTTTCTGACTCGTCCGAAAAGGCTGGTCTTGTGCAGGTTGTTCTAGCGCCGTGTCGCAGCACATTGCCCACCCCACATTCATTGCCCTCATTGCCACCTTAATGGTGATGTTCATCTCTGGCTCGGCTCTCTTGCGACGAATATAGGACACGTTGCGAATGCACGTTCAGCGGCTCGGTGCATTTTAGCTTCTTATTTTTCATGTTTAGGAGACATTGTCAGTTACATCATCAGCCTCGCGTTCATAAACAGTCGATACGGACCTTTGATTACGAAGTCTTTTGGCATTCATTTCTTGATGGACACAATTTTGTTATCTCTAACTCATATGAGTATATCAGTTCATAATGGACCCTGGTTTCGTTTTGTGGATTGCGCAGACTGATTTCTACGTCATTGCGTTGGTTTTTTATTCAAACTAACCTTTGATCGCCGATCGCAACCATATTTTCTCTGCTGCAGAGGCCAGGTAAAAATAACATCACGTAGTAGCCGCTTGGCGGGTGGCGTCCACGTTCTGACTTGAGTTGTTCCCACTGAAACGATTGGGTGGCTAACGAATACCACACGACCTTTGCCTGTTACCTGCCTCTTCATGCCACCGGCCTTTATCACATTGACGGCCTCTCGCACGTCCAAGGCAAGCCAGCTATTTTCTGCCAAGTCCGATCACGAGCTTATGTGATCAGTTCATTGGTCGCAAGGCCTAGCCATTTTTTATTTATTTCTATCGTTGGAAATTGATTCCAGGCTCGGCGCTCAGCGCTGTATCATCATTCAACCACTTAAACATCGAAATATCGATCCAGCGCTGTAATATATGACGTATATGGTCCAAGCAATCATCCTGGTCAACTTCTAGCCTCCTGCGGACTGTCGACATTCGTCAATTGAAACATCTCTCTTGTGGTGCGGCCCGGCAGGTTTGGAGGACTCTCTTGCGTGTACCGACGATATCGCGACACCCAGAACATCGGTAAGAATATGATGGTCACGGGAAGCGAAACTCGAGTCCACGCTCATTCCATGCATTGCTGTAGTCAAGGCCTCTCGATGCTGTGAATCATCGTGGAATCTGTATCCAAGGCTGCCATCAGTCATTTAATACATCTTGCTTCCGAGCCTCTTCGGAGGAGGTAGAGGGGCACAAGCGCATATATAGTCAATCTATGAAAGCTTTAAATATATTGGCCATCGGGCTCTGATCTTGTGGACCCGTTATCTAGCCTCACCAGCGTCTTTGGCCTTCCTCTGCTCTTCGCTCTATGAACGTAGCAGCATAGGACGTCGTCGGTCAGTGCACGCCACGTTCAAGAGAAGCTAGCTAGTTAACCACGCAGGTGAGAGATTTTCTCACTGACCCGTGTTCACGTCGGGGTAATGCAAGTCGCTGTTAAGACTCAAATATTAACATATCAACTGCATACATCAGATCGATTCTCCCAGCAACCACCATCTTCAATGATGGTTTTGCCTGCATCGCCGGGGGCGAGGGTGCCAGTGAGACCAGATTTAAAGACAGAACCAGTGGTAAAGGCGCAGAAGGGATTCTTTTCGGGCCTCTTTTCGCGCTCACCCAAACGGTCTGTCAAATCTGTGATAGGGCGGCCCAGAGCACTAAAGCGTAAGGATCATGAATATATCTTGCGTGAAGTAAAGGCATTGATTCACTGCATCATTTAGCACTCTCCCATAATCCAAGCGAGCTACTTGCACCTGCACACAACCTATCACGGGTGCGATCCGCTCCACAGGCCTTGACGCCGAATCTTCCTCAGTGCAAATTTAGCGCTGTCCCTGACGCTCCTCGATTCAAGTCCATCAAAGACAATCTGCATGAACTTGGGCTCACGACTCCTGTTGTCCTTAAGCAACCTCAGATTGCCGGTAGTGAAACAGTACTGTCACAATTAGACAGGGCAGCGTCTCCTCTGGCGGACATGCTCTCCCAACGCTCGCTATCGTTCAACACGAGTCGCACCGCGTCTAAGTCAAGGCACGACCCGTCTCGAGGAAACACATTTGTGGCATCAGACCATGCTGTTAACATCGAGCTGCCAATTCTGAATATCACCTCCGCCGATGCACAGTTCGCCTCATCATCTCTCTCAGCAACAAGTTGTCCTGGCAGTGGTCAGGCTAGCCAGGTGGATCTAGTCGATAATATCACAATGTCCATTTTTACTGCTCCTGATGAGGCTCCGCCGTCTGTCCAAGGTGGTAGTAACACTTCAGATAGAGAGCCACCTATCTCATCGGTAGCAAGTCGCTCTTCCACTCCACAGTCAAGACGGAGTCGTGCCCCTCGGACAGCCGGTGGCTCAAGGGAGCTGAACAGGCGAGCTTCTGTTGCCTCCGGGCGCTCTCAGCGTCATGTAACTGGAGAGCCAGTTTCCTTGTTCCCTGTAGACGAGGGATTTTTTGGTCGTCCCAAACTACCCCCACCACTCAAGGTCATTCCGAAGAAGGTCAAAAAGCACCAGCGAACACAAACTCTCGCTGCCTCCCCCCCACCCACAACCATCACTCATGAACGACCTCTTACGCGAACGTTATCCACACGCTCCCACAAAACACATCAGACGTCAGCTTGGCGAGCGCCGGCTAGTGAACCGGAAGGATTGTTCCCCATACCCGATGCTTTAACGTCCGACAAATCTGCGGTCCCCACTCGAAGACCATCCGTTCGCTCTCAAAGTAGTAAATCCGCGGGTCCCGGTCCGCTTCCGGTCCAGTCAGACAGTGAAATTGAACTTGCGCCACTATCACCCTTACAAAAGCAAGCACCTAATAAGCGCGCATTATCACGAATCAACACACAAACGACAGTTGCTTCGCATAGGACGCAGTTCTCAACCACCTCAGCGCCTGAGTTACCCCCTGCGAAATGGATGTGGACTCCTCCCTCAAGCTGGTCGGGTCCTTCCTCGGCTGTTTCCTCTGAAAGCGGGGATAGTTCGCACAATAGCAAGAAGGCGTTCCCCACAATGGTTCGCTTCCGCAGATCAAAGAGTTCATCTCGGTCTGTTGCCTCGATATCCAAGTCTCTCTACTCATATACAAACACCTCATCGCCGACCCTCAGCCCATCCACCACAACAAAACCTGACAAGGGGCGTGTGTCTCCAATAGTAGAAGACAAGAGTGACGGCACTGGTGTCATCGTCAAAATACAGAGACACGAAGGTGACTGGGAGGCGGCGGCGCTCCAGGATGTCATTCCTCGCCTGAGGGAAATGAAGAGTTCCGCTCTATAGAATTAGGAAGATACTTTTCAAAATCAAATAATGCAGTGCATGATAGCTTTGTCGATATGAACACTGTACCAATACTCCCATGTGTTCCATACCTCCGCATTGATTACTTAGTTTACATTTTGTTTTTTACAATCGACTCACACGATATGATGAAGAGACGACTGGGAACTTTGATGTTAAAATCTCGACTTGTTGAATTGGGTATATGTTCTAAAATAACAAAGTTCTGGCTGTTCGCTGATTGCAAATTCGGGGGCAGATCACTTTACCACTGCACAGCTTTGTGCACATGCATGCTTTCCAGTGGTTTGAACTGCCGTCCACAAAATCAATCCCCTGTTCTCTCTTCGAGACGGGCAGAAAAGCGGTGCGTTCATCGCAAAGAACGAGAGGCGTTCAGGGGCAACCGCAAAGTGTCCGGTGGCGTCACTGGCAAGACGATGCCGAAAACCGTGGCGTAAATGATAATCTTCTGTGTCTGGATGTGACAGATTGATTGTGTAAAGTCAATTGTTATCATCCGCAGAACCTGGGCTGTGGACGTCTTGACGTTGGAGTTAGGCATCGCGAAAATGACAGCTGCTGAGCTGCATGCCGGAGTCACTGAAAACGCCGCCGTGAGCCACATCCGCAGCTCTGGTCTGAGAGTCAAAGCAAAAATCTTGCTGCGCGGACAGTCACTGCAGTAGAAAAAAAAAGGGGGGGGGCACATGCATGTGATAATGTGTGATCGAGATTTGCAGAAGCTTGAAGACTACATGCACCTATATGATCTACATGAGTGTTCCTTATGTGAAACACTGTCATGTTACAATCACAATGTAACGCAGCAACCAACATTCTCATTCAGCCGAGCGAGCATTGTAAGACGTACCGGTACCGCACGCTTGAATGAGTGTTTGTCCATTGACCTTCGGCTACCTTGAAAACCAATTGCAGGTGGAAGGATTAAGATTTACGGGGAAAAAAGGAATCAGGACGTAATAATGTCGGACAATCATCATTTACCTCCTACTGGATGAAATCTGAAATAACCCAACAATGCTCCTTCACCAGAAACTGATAATTCAATTCACGGGGGATCAATATTTGGATAGCATGCAAAGCTTCTCAAGAGTAATATTGTACAGCTGCATGGTGCCGACTGCGGAGTACGCTGTGTTAAAATTTAACTTATGTAACAGTTGTTGGGACCTACAACACGAGACCCCGAACTCTTCCGAACTACCGACATATTCTTGACAACCACATTTCACGCTTTTCGCTGTCCTGGACTTGTGGACTAGTCGACATCACTCCCGGAACTATGATACCCTACAGTCCCCTGTGAATGCTTCTCAAAACGAGAAAAATCCAGTGCAACCACACAGCACACTCCACCCGCGATCCGAGGATAGACTGAACCTTGTGCTTGGACCGTCTGCAAACCATTTTCAAGCATATATCCTATGGTTTTTAAGCAGACCCCCTGTTTGCATGTGCGTTGTCAACTTTTCGTGTGTATGTGTATATCCTGAATTCTGTAATAGGAAGTCTTTGTACTTCCTGATGATCATCGATGCTTTGAACTCTCCAGGCTATCCAGGCTCATCGCTCGACTGAGGTCTCCTCATAATATAATTCCATTATACCAGTACTGTCATACTCGGGAGTGTATGCGAGTTAAAATACCCCGGATTGTTGTTCATGCAACCACGTTCCCCACCCAGCCTGAGGGCAGTGACTAGTGAAGCGATACATTCTTCCGCTTCGACCTTACGTATCATTTTTCTCCATTGTTGAGCTAGGTGCGTCAGCCTACCAACGGATATTCCGTTACATCTTCCGCCTCGCATGCTGGTTCTGGGGTCTGCCGCTTGCTTCAACCTTGTCCTTGCGGTTTTCTAGAGGGAACCCGTATCTTCGTCGGCACTGAAAAATCACAGCCCCCGGACGCCATGTACCTTTTGGGCGCCATTCCATATCAGTCTTTGCTTCCGCCACTTCATCCTCTGAATCTGTTGCATGTGCTGTTTTGATATGTGTGGGTTGCACTGCATTTATTGGCCATTTTACCAATTCCTCGAAGCTCATATTTCGTAACATTTCGTGGCCCCGTCAAGCCGCTCTCGGTGGCGGTGGCTATTGGCACCCTTTAAATCACGGACTGCTTGGTTTTCCCATCTTGTCTTCAAACTCATTTCTTCCACCCTCATGACCTCTCCTAATTCATTGTGAGACCATAGGCTGTATATCTGAATACACTCAAAGCGCCACACGATGTATAGCTACCCTCCCCACAGCGACCAGGAGGGCTTCACCAATTTAGGTGGCGCACCTGAACTCCCTCTGCAAGCTTATTGGGACGACCAGTGGACTGAAGTGCCGCAGCCGTTACAACAATCCGAGAGTCATGGTATGGGAGACGCAATGTTAGGTCTCAACGAAGATCAAGTGCGTCCACTATTCAGTATCATTTGATCTAAATATCTAACTCTCCTAACTCAGATCCCATCCGCCACGGAGTTCGAAGGAACTGGTCTCGCTGGCGATTACATATATGCTCCCCAGCCTCACGCGCCCCAAATGTATGCCCCCCTCGCGGGTGGCGTACCGCCGAATGTACCAGTGAGTTATCAGCTGGAAGCGATGAGTACCATCATGGAAGATGATTTCCAGTATCCACAGCATTACTTCCATCAACTTCCGTTCCATGAGATGGATGATATTGGATATCTGTACCAGGCATCATTCGATACCATGATGTCGGGTCCTGCACTGGAGCACATCAGGACCAATCCTGTAGGACAGCCCCTCTCAGAGCCCCCGTCTCACTTGCCCACGACGTTGCCCCCCGCCCCACTTACGGAGCCCACAAGCCCGATGACGTCAAGTTTAGGAAGCAGTCCACGGTACAGCCCGATGCCAACGTCGTACATTAGCGGTCCCTCGACACCAAGTCGATTGAATACAAGCGGTGTGATCATGCACAGCCACTCCCCAGCAACACCTCTAAGCTACAGGGCGTCTCAGAGCCCAGGCTTCTGCGGCCCGGATTCTATGACAGGAACGGGCTCCCGGCAATCCCCGATTTCTCCATCGCAAAAGCGGCCCTTGGAATTTTCGGCAGATGATGTGCTGGTGTGTAATAGCTCGAGTTTTTGTAGGAATATCATTAACAACAACATCGTGCAGCATGGTCGGAGGGTTGCACCGCGCCACGCCGGTGCCTCTAACGTGCACTCTTCGCCGTCGCCCGGAGGGATTAGTTCAGCTGCCTTGCCAATCTCGTCAAACGTTCCTGGCCGAGGTCCGACGGTTCCCCAACAGTTGTACAATGTAGGGACCACGCATGCTTTTCATTTCACCACCGGAAGTGGAATGCCAGTCGTTTTCAATGTCGCAGAGGGAGCCGGTATCCCTCTGCAACAGTTGCTGCATCGGCAGACAATCCAACTCCAGGGAGGTGATGAACGCATCTTAGACATGTCCGGAGATACAATTTCTATTCGCATCGAGGTAAAGGATCCGTCTTGTTGAAGTATTCGCCAAGCGTTACTTACGAAATTTGATGTGATCTATCAGTGGCCAGGATACCCATCATATACGAAGCAAATAGCTTCAAAGGATTGGAAGAAAACAAGGTCGCCCAACACTCGGGAAAGGTTAGCGATCAAAGTCGCGGACGCTGTTCGATCTTTCTTCAAGGTCAGTCTATTAAGAGCACAACATTTGAAGTTTATTCAGCCCTAAACAGAAATATGAGAATACTCGATGCGATCCCCCGGGTTCGAGATGGCGTATCGGTCCTAATGCAATCCGCATCGAGCATCTTGCCCTTGTCTCACTGCACCGCGTGTCACAGGGAAGTTGGCAGCCCAAACTGTGTCTCCTTCATAACGATGCTCAGCAGTGACATATCCCTTCGTTTAACATGTACGCCGTTTTACCCTCCGGCTATCTTTGACTGACACATGTCCTCGCAGATGTCAGCCAAGCATTTTTATGTTTGCATCCTGATTTTATATTAGGCATAGAGCATATTACCAAGCATATCTTCATCAAGCATTTGTTCTCATTTTCTCATTTTTTATCACGCAGCTGGTCTGGTCATCATGGCGGTATCATTCTAAATCATTCGGGCATTGCATTCGGGTGCTTACACACTCGACATCACGTTTCTATCGCAATTTGTGGATCCAGAATGGCATAGTGTTCTTATGTGTATTTAATCTGCATGGCTCTTTGTTGTTCCATAGATTTTATCTCAGTCGAATAGTGGCTCAAATGACTCGTATCAAATTCTGTTGTATTCTCCATCATGAGAGTCCTGAATGGGCTGGTCACCAATGTAGGAAGTTCCTGCCAAACAGGAACACCGCGGGTATCTAATAGCTCCGATTGGACTCCGATCTTCGATAAGCACTTGATAGTAGATACTTGACATTTTTTAATTAGTTTCAAACTTTCAATATACAAATTCTTGAACGGCGAAGCTTTGACAAATTTGAAGTTCAGGCTTACCATAACGCGTATGATAACAGTTCTCCAAGAACGCCGCTGCATCTATCTTGACCTTGGATCACCTCATTCGCTATGGCTCAAACACGACTTGAAGACGGCCAGCGCATCGGCTCACACTTTCCCAAACTCACATTCATCTTGGACCGAGGGAAACAGTTCGGACCCCGCGTCGGTAGGCTGTGCTTGACACGACCGTCTGATAGTCCATCCAACCATGTCATCAACATCCGAACACCCAATTTTCTCATCGGAACATCTCGTGGTGCAGTCCCACATTTCTCAAGGGACCATGTTCATTCAGCGAAAGGAATCAGCTGGATCAACGTACCTTTTGAGTCCTTGTAAGTTGTCATTTTACCCTGCCATCCCCCCATAGTGAATAA
>MU177948.1:119487-132715 GCA_016695465.1 Suillus americanus | reverse complement strand
CCACCCTGTCAATGAGGAAGCCCGCGATCCAAATGCTGGCGGTGCTTCGGGGATGGCCTATTCTCATGGGGTATGTGATGTCGTCTATCGAAATGTTTACTGTTTTTTCACCTTGATGCCACCAGAATGAGTTTTTCGGTAATGGCTCGACGATATCCCCCCAACCAAGTCGTGTGTCACCCTCACACGGTATGTGATGTTAATCTTTCCAGGTGAAAAGCCAGATCTGACTTTTGCCTATTTCGTTGTCAGATGGTGCGTGTTTCCATATCAATCTATATTGTTTTTGAGTTGATTGCGAGTAGCAGAATATGGGCATGACCGCTTCGAGGAGATCGAGGAAGATGGTAATGATGATTACGACGAGGATGAAACGGAAGACTCCGATGATGGGAATGATCATGAGGAATGGGAGGGCTGTGAGGATGGGGAGGATTGTGAGGAGACACATTATGATGGCGTGCTTTGAATATGGCATCATTGATATTGCTACCCCCCTGTACGACTGCAGACTTGGCTTCATATGCTCTGACGTTCGTTTCTCTATGCGCATAAACAGAATGTCCTGAGTGTTTAAGCTATTATCTTGTCCGACCCACTCAATTTTCCATCCCGCACGAGTAGATTCAAACATCTATACAGTATATTTAGTTGAAACCTTGAATTCGTATGCACTCATACATATTTTATGTTGGCAAATGTGTCTCGACTCTCAAGAAAGCCAGAGCAGCTCAACCGAATCATGTCACGCCAGATTCAATATGTGATCTTATCCTGCATGCGTTCATGCTTCTCGAGTCAAGTTTAGCGGCTGATGATGTTTGGTTTGGGAGCATGGGACTGAGGAGAGGAGGTCACAAGGGCATGCGGTGAGAGCGTGGCATGGATAGGTGCATGGGTGTTGAGTGAGTGAGGAATTGGTATCAGCTAAAGATGAGCTGAAGTGACTGTTGAACGGAGCGCCTATCATGACTTGCAATAAAGTAACATACTTCCTGCATACGGTGGTACACGTCCCGCAACCGTCCGCGTGGTATAGGCATTCGTAATGATGTAAACCACAGGCTAGTGATCGATTGATATACGGAGCCAATGTAAAGTTGATAGTAGGGGAAGTCTTGATGGCGAAGTACATGATCCGGCGTAGCGCTGTCATACTTGACGAAGACATCCAGTCATAGACTATGTTAATGTTAGCTCTGTACTTGTTTATCGTGTGCAGATCAGGAAGGCTCAGCCATGGACGTCGCCTTGACACTATGTCTGGAATCAAGGTCGATCGATTCTGCCACTAACCCACAAGATTGGTATTGCATGTGTCCTGTACAAAGTAAAGCAAGAATATGCATAGTCAACGAAGGCCATTGAAGATATAGCACAAGGACCGTCAAACATCGTCGCACTGATCATCCAATGACTCTGACTCATACTCCAAGGCCTGGTCGTCCAGCGTGTTCGAATCATCCATGTCATCTTCATCGACAGAACCACACGCCTCATCATCCGAAAAATACTGGCCCTCAAACGCCATACACAACGCCGTGCCCGGGCTGAACAGCGTAAATTTGGATTTCCCTAGGTGGACCTTGACCACCGAAAACATATATCCTTGCGGTGGCGAGTCGCTTCGTGCGCGAATCTCGTCAGCGATCTCCGGCCATATGGGGTCTTCCCAAGGGAACTGCTCAAGTTTGTGCAAGGGGAGCACGTGTCTCTGCGTCGGATACACAGTCATGTCGAGCATGAGCACGAGTTTATCGATGAATGCGGGGAATTGCTGTTGTGCTTCGCGAACGCGCGTTTCCAGATCTTCGGGCATTCCACAGATGGTGCTTTTTTCGAAGCCTGCGATGACTTGAAGACTTGTACGGATATCGCGTGAGCCCCACGGCCCTGATGGTGATTCAGTCAAGAAGCATGAGACGAGGACTGAATGGACTCACCAACGGTGCACCTCAGAACCCGACACCACTTCTTGTGTCCATTGCGCCAAGCGGTCCTTTGGCATTTCTCCGAGCAATAGATTGATACCAAGCAGCCTGAGCACCGACGCTTTTTGCTGACAAACTTGGATGTGCACATCGGACACTGGCTCACACATCAACATCCACATGATGGAAATAGAGATGATCAGCGTACTCCTGGACCACTGCACCTGTATACATGGAAGTTTATAGGTTCTACACTGCGATGGTCCATAGCAGTGATAGTAGATGTCAGGACGATTTCGAGAGCAGTCCCCAACGCTTCGTCGCGTATCTCTCGTTTTTCCGTAGGAGCACTTTGCATGCGAAACCAGTGTCTGCAAATAGATCCAACAACCCTGTGGTATACGAAAAATGTGGCGAGAAGGAAGAGCAATTCAATGTCACCCAAGCGGCTACGGACTGGTGGATCGCGACGGTGGGCGTGAGGCGGGCAAACAACCCCCTTCTCCAACGTTTGAAGGAGGCCAGCATCGATTGCCTGGCATACAGCTGTTACTCCGTCATCTGCATCACGAATAGCAGATGCGATGTATGAGTACCCTGACCACAGAACTTTCTGTCTATCCGCGAGTCCCAGCTGTGGATGAAGATCCATTTCCTTGTTTGCTTGCACTAAGATCCTTGGTAAGATCTGAGTGATCGTATCCACCACCGTACGAATAGAACCTTGGCGGATAAGTTGTGCACGGCATGAAGCGTCTTGGCGACTGATAGTCTGGAGAAACTGGAAGGAATAATTGAGACCAAGAGTGTAGATATGAAGTAGTTGTACACTCTCATCGCGTGGCGTCCACGATCGAGGTTCTTCTACAGCAACGGCATCTCTGGTGATCCGACGAATGTATCTGAGAAGGGTGTAGACAACGGGCTTCACCCCTCCGGCAGCCTGTATATAATTCGATAATGGAAGGGTGATTTTGTTTGGATCTTCCGATTCAGATACACACACGTAGTTTGTTAGAGCGAAAGACGCCCGGAGCTTCGAAATCAGGCCATCCGTTGTACTTCCGGGGGCGCCTGGGAGTACATCTCCCCTGATGTTTCCAACCAGTATCCATAACTGCGCGACAAAGTGCTGGACAGACACAGAGGAACGGAGCATGTGACGCCCTTGTTCCGATTTGGTGCAGATTAATGAGAGCGGAGTGACGCACAACTTTACAGCATCGAAGACACTGCAAAGATCTGGGCGCGGAGGAGTCACTGAGACATCATAAGGAGGAGGGAGGCAATTTCGAGCAAAGAACCGCATCCACGGGTATATTTCATCCCAACTCCTCACAATATACTTTGTCACGGCGTCGTCCTTGACACCAGTACTAGCCGAACAAGTGACCGAGGTAATCTTCACCAATCCAAAGAGAGCCAACTTCGCGCGTATGATGGCAGGGATAATCTTGGGATCGATGTAATCTGGTACTTGAACCGATTTGAGTATCGCGTGAAAGACGGGCACCAAGCAGCAAAAGCGGGAAAAATTGTTGATCGGGATAGAATCAATCAGCCTTGCCAGATCTGGGGTAGATCCCTGTAGAGCCCTCTTTGCAGTGATCTTGAGTCCATGTTAGCAATTGAACGAATTGGTGTGATAAGGGATTCAACTTGTGCTGCTGCTGGCAGAGACTTCAGTGCTTTTGTATCGTCTATAGAGAGCTGCAAGCTTGGGACAAATGGCATGAGGGGTAGGTAGTAAAGTGTGATGGGCTTTAGCGGGGGACAGGTGGATGTTTAGGAAGTCGAGCCCCAGGACCGTTATCATGATGCCACCCCAATTACAAAAGCCTCGTGACTGTATTTCGACGATCTAAGTGCGTAAAATCCATTGGTATTACCATGAAGCATGCAGTCGTTTCTTGAGTCACTATAAACAAAAAGTGCATGTCCGTAGCTTGTAGATTGCTTGATATCATTGTTGTGGTAGATTTACGCTTCTAAGAGCAGTGTTCAGCTAGCTGACGCTTGAGCTTTGCATTAAAAAGTTCCGAAGGGAGTCGGATGCAACATGTTTGTATGTATTTGGTGGGTGTTCACCGTGACGTAGTAGTACTAAAACCTCTATGTAGTTCTATCGATCGGATACCAAGCCAATCAAATACCATATGCTACGGGAGCCTCGTCGGGCAACAATATATTCTGCGAAGTTGGAGTGTATCTCCGACCTCATCATTGGGAGGGTTGATATTGCTAAGACTCACAGCATGAATTCCCCGTCTTCCCTGCATAGTCTTCGCTGTATTCAGGTGAACTATACCGTCTAAGAGGCACGAACTTTATCTCTACATGGTATGGTATGATTTATGTTCGAGTAGCTGACAAGGCCAATCTCACCAATTGGTATGGGCTCGAACAAATCTTATTGTTTTGCTGTCCGCATGGATAAGGTGAGTGCAATCCTTGCGAAAAAATTCACCCTCAATCCTCGCACTCGTTTATCCAGCCATGTTGCATGCAGCAACTCGTTTCGCTCTGCTGCTGCTGTTTGTACGTGATTGCAAGTCGACAGCTGCATGAGAGTGTGGCAATCGTTTTGCGCTTCTAAGAGCGGTGTTCAACTCGTGCTTGAACTCGTGCTTAAAGGCAGTGTTGCTGCTAATAAAAATAAACGATGAGTTGCAAAATATATTTGAAAGAAACATGCCTCGCTCCCTCATTAATATTTGTTGGTGGTTGGTGCCCCTGGTAGTGTTTAAGTGTTCCATGGAAATCCGCCTAGTTGTTCAGTGTTCACTGTAATAGTTAGGTCAAATATGAGCAGCATTTTCTGCAGTCTCTCGTGCTGCTTTTCCTAATCCTGCTCGCGCATACCGAATTCAATTGCCAGTGCAATCTTGTTGAAATTTATCAGGGTCAGTCCACGACGTTGGTGGATGGCCAAGTAGATATGTATCAACATTCCCTGACTCCAAGATATCTGTTTGGCCCAAGCCCAGCTTGCTTTGCGTGCAGGTTTTTCAGCCGCGAAGATCAAATATGAAGGGGGCATTTTGTGTTTACGGAGTTCACCTGAAAGCTGGAGGCAATCTTCACACCAGTTGCATGTCTATAATGGCCGGTGGGAACGGCAGACTGGTGGGGGTGTGTTCCACACCTGAGCATTCATGAACTGCGAGATGAGAAAGGACACTGGGGGTCCTGTAGACTATAACATAGTCCTTCATAGAGTATACTCTCAATAGGACAGAAGTCGGAAAAAAAAAGGAAGCACCTGCATTTGAATTCAGGGGCCGGTCGGCTGGCTGTGGTAGTACCCTGACAAGAGCTCGCCATTCGTTGACAGGTTCGTACCTGAGGAAGTGTTTGAGTCTTCAAGAACACATTTATGCCATCTGAAGCGTCTGCAGGATCTCTAGAACATGTTGAAGTGCATCAAGTAAGCGACAGCAGACAACGTGTATGAGACTGGTAACGTCAGACGAGCTCCAAGCGTCACGTCCAGGTATGTAGCCCCTTCTGGGCAGAGGTTCAAGCAGGAGCAGCATGATGCTCTACAGCCTCCCGTGCAGCGTCTGCCCAATCCTGCTCGTACACACCAAGCTCAACTCCTAGTATGGTCTTGTTGAATGTCGTCAGAGTCAGTCCATGAGGTTGGCGAATGCGAGATTCCCAGCCCTCTGGGAGTCGTTCATGGTGAAGGAAGCTATGGAGGTGGTCCACACGACCTCCAAAGACAGTGACCAGGGTCGCGGCACTAACGGAACGTTCAAAAGTGCGCTTGACAGCGGATGATGTGACAACGTACTTCGTGCTCCCAAAGATCTTGTGGATGAAGTTGAGAGAGAACTCCTTGTTTACTGCACGCGCGATTGCACGTCGCTTGCCAAGCATCCTGGAGAGATCTTTGGTGGTGATGAGGTCATTGCCGTCCTCGTCCTTGCCGGTCGCTGCTGTAAGTAACTCCTCAACGAAAGGTATGTGTATTATAGATTGGTCCGGTTGAAAAGCAGCGTCGAGGCCTGAAGACAGATCATGTCAAATAACTTGCAAGAACAAGTGGAGAAATCGCTCACGTAAGAGAGAGGCGTCGTGTTCAATACCATTGTGCAGGTCGAGTTCTTCCAAATCAAATCTATCCTTGCTGTAGCTTTTCTTGAGCATGTGAGCGGCAAAGTGCGGCACAAATGAGCAGAAGGTAGAACTGAAGTTGTATGTTGCCCGGATGTGGTGGCCAACCTCGACAAACGAGATCTCGCGACCACTGCATGAGATGATGCCTGGGTTTTAATGTCGTCACACCAACACTGCCACCTACGCTTAAGTACAGATATTGGCAGGCTCACCATGGTTGGCCATCGCATTGAGTGCAGGGCAAGAGCAGCGGGAGTCGGTCTCCTTGGGAGGCCTATACTCGGGCCAGTACCCTCCATAGCCCGGGTGGCCTGCAGGGGTGACATGTCTGATGCGACGGTTCCTCCTCACGAGATTGGAGAGCGTAAGGAGAACATCCCAAGATAAAATGCCGACATCAAAGACAAGACGGGACAGGCCGGAAAACAAGCCCATTTTACTTTTCTTGGGTTAATGATAGGTATTGGTGATAAGGAAGAGATGGATAGGTACGCTTCACTATGAAGCTTAAGTATATATACGGGATCCGAATAACGTGCCTAGTGTCATGAAACTGACAGTGACAGACAAGGTCCTGTATCCCTGCGCCATATGGTATTTCGAACCATACCGATGTAGGAGGGCTCCAGATTAATCAGTAGCGGACAAAAGGAGATAAGTATTGATAGCTTGGTAGTCTAACCATGCATGGACGACTCACCCTAAGAAACTAAAAGGAAGAGTCGTCAAAGAGTCAATTAATGAACCCTTGATGGGTCCGGATCGGAGAAGCTCGATGAAGCTTATGTAGGATGCAATATTAATGTTCAAAATTCGCGGTGATTTCGGAGAAGAAGATTCAAAGTGTAATCTTGGGCGCCCGATAAGTTTGAATCATTTGACGCGGCTCTCACAGCGCCTGCTTGTCGACGTCCAACCCCGAAGATCACATACGAAAACTACATACGAAGGGCCAAAGAGGCCCCGGTGTTTCGTGTGTGGGTAGTTTCCGGAACCTGGAGACACCTGAGGTCGAATGACAGTGACAGTCTCCTCACGTATAGTCCGTTTTGGTTGACGTATGAGTGTCTCGTTCCAGGCCTTGAGTGACCTATAAAGGAAAGTCTGACAAAATTATTGGTCACGTGACGTCGGTATGGACCGACGTTTTCTCGGTTCCTTCAGGCGTCGATAACGAGCATGGCAGCAGCAGCAAGCTACACGCCAGGACTTGCTTCCACCTCGTACAAGCTCCCCTCCATTACTTCAACATTGCAATATAAAGCACACCGTAATGCCCGCTGCTTCTCATCCACGTGTCGACGAGCAGCCCACTCGCGCGATCACTATGCGACCCTTGGAGTCCCAATCACAGCGACGAAGGCTCAAATAAAGGCATGGGTCATTTTCTTCGTGAAAGGAATCGTCCCTCATAAACTCATCATAGACACACTTCTACCAAGTGAGTCGTTCTCATTGGTAGCACCGGATAGCTGCTAATGGACCACGCCGACTCTTAGCTTAGCAAGAAATATCATCCTGATGTCAGTCAGGACAGTGCGGCACGGGGAAAATTTCACGCAGTGAGTGAAGCTTACGCAGTGCTCGGGGACGATCGGAAGCGGTACGTCTCAAAGCGCTCACCCGATATGCTGACCTGATGACTTGGTGGCAGACGAGCGTACGATCGTAGTATTCGCCACGCATCACCGTCACAAACATCCTCTCAGCATCCGCAAGCTACCACTACACGTCCCTCCAATCAATCAGGGTCACGTAATGCATGGCAAACTAATCCACGTCAACACCAGCACCGCGACCCCAAGTCCAGCCATGGGCATGACCCAAACGCAACTTATGATCACCCATGGGAGCGTGCTCGTGCTGGAAAATACACGTATTATCAACCTCCCCCGGGTGCCCATTCGCGCACATCCTATACGTGGTCGCATACAAATCCATTTTCCAGCCCACACGTCCAACGAGCGACCGGTCGTATGTCTGCATATCCACAACCAGGAACGGGCCCTTCTAGTGGTAGCAATGAAGATATGGCTAAAGAAAGACCACGACCGGAAAGAACGCAAACGGACGAGGACATAGCTGCGTCGGAGAGCGTTATAGGGCGCGTGTTTGCGGTATCTGGACTTTTAACTTTCATGTTAGTGATAGCCCAGGTTGCGGGCGCACCGTGGGGCAGTGCGCATGCATGAATTAATGTTTGTGGAACTGCGTGGAAACTCGTGGTCAGTTGGAATCCTAATGTTATAGCAATTGTTCCGCAATGATCTGATACATACATTAACTGTTCGTCTACGCCACCTTCCTTGCGCGGGTATGTAACTCGTATCTACTATGCATCGGTGCAGACATTAGTTTGTGACACAGCGTCTTCTATGCGTTTCTGTGGTGCACTCTCGCTGTTTCCTTGCAGTAATTGCACCAGCAAGGCCCTGGTATATCCAAGTACGCTCCCGACTCCCCGATCCACAAGTACCACTGCGAATACCACAGAGAAGGCAATGACAACTTTCAGTTTGAATTCGCTGAACTGAACTTGAGTCTCATTTTCTTCTGGTCTATCATGAGAAGGCATGGCTTTCTGGGGAGAGGACGAAGCTGCCTGAGCTTGCAACTTCTCCTTCTGCCTTTTCTTCTCCCTATCTCGCGTGATCTTGTTCATCACCGTCCAGTATCCAGCAGGCGGTCGATATAACGTCGTCGATGAGCCTGACTTCACTGCGTCCCAGAAAGTGGGATCAAGGGGCCGGGGTGAAGACGAAGGCACTTGCCCCTCTCGCAGTCCCGTGATAATAGCAGAATGCAGCTGCTCGTATTGGTCGTATTTCCGTCTGTTACGACATTCAGAACCAGTACACCATCATAGTTTTCCGAGTCCCAAAAAATAAAGCGCACCGAGTCTTTTTCTTTCCAAGCACAGCATAAGCCTCCGTAACCTTCCTGTAAATTTCGGGAGAACTTGAATCTTGAGAGACGTCAGGATGATGTTTCCTGCTTAGCTACACGCGCGTCACTTTAACGATATGCACCGACTATGACCAAACCACACCTCGTAGTACCTTTGCTATGGCACCGTATCAGCCACTAGAATGAACCTCGAACTATGTAAGATCGAAGACTGACTTTAATTTGGTCCTGCGAAGCATCTCTCCATAACCCAAGTGCGGTATAGTGAACCCACCGATTCGTCCCGCTTCCTGAACTTTGGGTGGGCTGGGGTGATATAGTATCTCCATGCGAATGTATCCATGATGAAAATCCAAGTACGAGATTGTGAATCCATGTCGGTTTGCCATCATTGTGTTTGGGGCTTTCAGTGGCGTCGTAGTGTTTGGGATGAGGTGGTGCGATATTCTTGTTCCGTGATGACCATGGGGAGAGATTTAGAAATAGGAGAGAGGGTGGAGACCTTCTAGGTCTCATTGAGATGGCCTGGCAGTTGACGTTTAAGTTGGTCGTCGGAACATCTAACGGAATTACTTTGTGTAGTAAGCTTCAACACATGCTCATAATTGAATATTGAATTCCGACTATCTTCGTTCCACCAAGTACTGCAGGAGACTACGTACTGGTAGCTGCTGTTTTGAAGTTCGGACCATTTTTTGAAATATCAACTATTCATACTCATGGTCGGTCGTGGGAGATTCTAATATGCGACCGTCGCTCGAAAGAATACGGCGTAGAAAGGGCCCACCGATTATTGGACGATTACATTCGACTTGAGGCTTATGTACACATAATAATGGCCTGATGCATTTACACAAATGATGTACTAGGACCCTTCCCTCCCATACCCCGTCCCAACCACTATTCACAATGAGCAAAGGCAATTCATCGAGGGATTCGACTCACGCATCTAGCGAAGCAACAGCTCGTGAAAGCTCGGTACGTGGCTTATAAAGATCATTTAGTAGTAGTTCACTCCAAAACATTGACATTGAAACATTCTTCATCTAGCACCGACCCCGTGGCAAATTCCGTCAGTTTCTGGGGGAGGTTAAGGGCCGTGTTAAAGATGGTGTGCACAACTTAAGAACCTCTGTGAGTGCACGAGCATGCGTGATGAATGTTTTGGAATACGACTGAGATTGATATAAGCGCTCGAAGGATTCCCGCAGCCGTGGGCCTGTTTCCCCGAATATCCATCATGAACATGCTCCATCGACCCCGAATATTGAGGTAGGTTCTCATACTTGCCCTCCACTCTCTGCGCTCTTCCTAAAATTCTGGTGGCTGTACAGGTTCAGGTTGCTTCGTCTGGTGTAGAAGTGGAGCCTGATACCCAATCGGCACTTCAGGATGCACAGCAGACTGCACAACGCATGCATCCACTTTTGGGACCTATGATAACT
This sequence comes from Suillus americanus, assembly GCA_016695465.1. Classification (NCBI taxonomy): domain Eukaryota; kingdom Fungi; phylum Basidiomycota; class Agaricomycetes; order Boletales; family Suillaceae; genus Suillus; species Suillus americanus. The sequence continues at coordinate 122,310 of MU177948.1, read as the reverse complement.
GTGGTTTCTGTTGGCCAAGACTCACAAGCGGAGCTCGACACTGTTGGTGGTTTTCAGGACACATATCTCCAACCCCTCAGGATATTCGACGTTGTTATCGGGAAGATTGCAGATGTATGTACCCTCCTCTCGATCGGAACCGAACTAAACCCGTTCCACAGGTACATCCATATGCAAAGATGGCACTGGGCGTCTTATCTTGTGCAGCCAAAGTATGTTTTCTTTGTATCTCTTCCTGTTTCCCACTGCTCAGCAATAATTTGTACAGATTATTCTGGCTCAAGCGGATCGCGATGCAGCAGTACTCAAACTTCTCGAGAAGTTGTGTCAAGTTTACAGCTTTATGACACAAGATCAGATGCTTGGCCAAATCTCGTCGATGCGCGTTATCGTTGGACAAATCTCTCAGCAGACCCTTGAATGTGCTCAATTTATCAAAAACTATTCGGAGACCAAGAATTTTTGTGAGTCTTAACAAGCTGCTGCCCTCTGCACCGTCTCAAGTTTCTCCAGGGAAGAGACTCGGAAAGAACCTCGTCGCGGAAACGAACCATATAATCCAACAGTACAGCGACGTGTTGGATATGCTCATGCAAAACTTTCGGGACCAAGTCACTCGTGACGTAGCCATACACGTCCTCCGTACGGGTAAGGATTTGGACGTACTTGTGACTTGACACATACTCATACCTTTTCAGGAGAAATACTAGATCTGAGTGGGATGACTTATGCGGCGGGCGCGGGCTTAGATACAAGGAAACAATGTCTTCAAGGGACGCGCACGGAAATCCTTTCCCAGATCACAGAGTGGGTCAACAGCACTGGGGACAACGTTCCACGCGTGCTGTGGCTATCTGGCCCTGCAGGCAAGGGCAAATCGGCCATCGCCCACACGATTGCTAAGTGGTTCGAAGATGTGGGAGGGCTCGGTTCATGTTACTCTTTTGACCGCCAACGAGAAGCAGATCGTCGCCATGAAAAGATCTTTTCCACGATCGCGCGCGACCTGGCTGACCGTGATCCAGAGATGAGGCGGGCATTAGCAGATGCAGTTCAGACCGCGAATTCGCTTAAGAATACAGCGGATATCACCCAGCAATGGCAGAAGCTTCTTATCGAACCACTGGGAAAGTCATCTGGGTCAACTGTGGGACCCATCGTGATCATGATTGATGCACTAGACGAGAGCGGTGGAGTAGAGACACGAAGAGACCTCCTCCGTATTCTGGCTGGCAAACATCAAAACCCCGCCGTTCCCAAAATCACAGACCTCCCAGACAACTTCCGCTTCATTGTTACTTCTCGTCCGCTTGATGACATCAAAGACAAGTTTCGTGGTGTTCAGCACATTCGACAAATGTCGATGGATGATATTCCGCCAGCAGACGCAAAACGTGACATCCATGCTTATGTATCCAAGGAGTTGGAAGGGCTGGATTTCCAGGACAGAGAGTTCGCAGTCCTCGCTGAGAAAGCTGATGGACTTTTCGAGTGGGCACGTCTCGCCTGTGGATATATCAGAGAGTCCGATATGGGGCTATCTCCATTTGATTGCTACAATGCTGTGGTGTCACGCGATCCTGCTGAGAGAAGTGCGCTGTTGCATGACATGTATCACCTCATTTTAGCAGATATCATGGACGGGCATACATTTGCGCATCCGCCGAAATTGCGTTCGACGAAGCTGGCGACATTCCGCTCAGTGATGGGACAAATACTAAGCACAGCTGAACCCCTTCCTTTAGCTTCCCTGAACGCCATGAGGTCACATTTTCCAAAGGTAGAGGACCATTTCGACGTGGAGCTTGTGGTAAAAAGCATGGGCTCCCTCCTCAGCGGCACCACCAACCCAGATTCCCCGATCCGACCCCTTCACGCATCCTTCCATGATTTCTTGACCGACAAACCATCCAGCGGCGAGTTTTTCATCGACCTGTCAAAGGCGCAATGCGACCTTGCATTCGCTTCACTTCGAGTGATGGAACACGGTCTTCGCTTCAATATCTGTGATTTAAAGTCATCGTATCTACCTAATAGCGAAGATCCCGGGCTGCAAGAACGAGTCCAAAAATGTATCCCCCCACATCTTTCATACTCATCTCAATTTTGGACGTCGCACGTACGAACCACAGCTTTCGACAAGGATCTGGCGAAAGAAGTGAAACTGTTATTCGACCACGAGCGGCTGTTTTTCTGGCTCGAGTCACTCGCTCTGATTAATGCGCTCAGTGGTGCAGTTGCTGCCCTTCCGCCCATTGCCCAGTGGCTGAAGGTAAGCATACCGCTACTAGGTGTCAGATAAGGCTCTCACGCGCAACCACAGGGCCATGCCGAATTCAACGATGTCTCGTCGACTGCAATGGACGTACAGAGGTTCATTCAAGTCTTCGGCAACATCATTTTACACAGCACGCCACATCTGTATGTATCAGCACTCCCATTCTCGCCTGCCAACTCTCCGCTATCTAGAAATTTTTCTGTACGATTTCCGAATACTCTTCGTGTAGCATTCGGACGTGATATGAACTGGCCGGCTGTTCAGACCGTGCTCAGGGAGCACACAAAACCAGTTACTTCGGTCTCGTTCTCGCCGGACGGCACTCGCATCGTCACTGGTTCAAGGGATGAGACTGTTCGACTTTGGGATGCAGGGACGGGGAAGCCAGTCGGTGAGCCCTTGCGGGGGCACACTGATAGAATTACCTCTGTCTCGTTCTCGCCGGATGGAACTCGCATCGTCACTGGATCTTGGGATAATACTGTTCGGCTGTGGGATGCTGCGACGGGGCAGCCAGTCGGTGAGCCCTTGCGGGGGCACACTTC
>MU177948.1:94304-119351 GCA_016695465.1 Suillus americanus | reverse complement strand
GACGGGGAAGCCAGTGAGTGAGCCCTTGCGGGGGCACACTAAATCAGTTTACTCGGTCTCTTTCTCGCCGGACGGCACTCGCATCGTCACTGGCTCTTTGGATACCACTGTTCGGCTGTGGGATGCAGGGACGGGGAAGCCAGTCGGTGAGCCCTTGCGGGGGCACACTTCTTCAGTTAATTCGGTTTCGTTCTCGCCGGACGGCACTAGCATCGTCACTGGTTCTTCAGATAAGACCATTCGGCTGTGGAATGCAGTGACAGGGAAGCCAGTCGGTGAACCCTTGCGGGCGCACACTTCTTTTGTTAACTCAGTCTCGTTCTCGCCGGATGGCACTCGCATCATCTCTGGTTCTTTGGATAGCACTGTTCGGCTGTGGGATGCTGTGACGGGGCAGCCAGTCGGTGAGCCCTTGCGGGGGCACACTGATTCAGTTAATTCGGTCTCGTTTTCGCCGGACGGCACTCGCATCGTCACTGGTTCTTGGGATCACACTGTTCGACTGTGGGATGCAGTGATGGGGCGGCCAGTCGGCGAGCTCTTGCAGGGGCACACTGAGTCAGTTACCTTGGCCTCGTTCTCGCCAGACGGCACTCGCATCGTCACTGGTTCGGTGGATAAGACTGTTCGGTTGTGGGATGCTGTGACGGGGCAGCCAGTCGGCGAGCCCTTGCGGTGGCACACTCATCCAGTTAACTCGGTCTCATTCTCGCCGGACGGCACTCGCATCGCCAGTAGTTCAAGGGATGAGAGTGTTATACTGTGGGATGCTGCGACGGGGCACCTAGTCGATGAGCCTTTCTGGGGGCACAATTCTTCAGTTAACGCGGTCTCGTTTTCGCCGGACGGCACTCTCATCGTCACTGGTTCGGACGATAAGACTGTTGTGCTGTGGGATGTCGCGACGGGACAGTCAGTCTGTGAGCCCTTCTGGGGACACACTTCCTCAGTCACCTCGGTCTCGTTCTCGCCAGACGGCACTCGTATCGTCACTGGTTCAGCAGATAAGACTGTTCGGCTGTGGGATACAGCGACAGGGAAGCCAGTCGGTGAGCCCTTACGGGGGCACACTGATTCAGTTACTTCGGTCTCGTTTTCGCCGGATGGCACTCTCATTGTCACCGGTTCAAGGGATGAGACTGTTCGGCTGTGGGATGCAGGGACGGGGAAGCCATTCGGTGAGCCCTTGCAGGGACACACTGATTCAGTCAATTCGGCCTCGTTCTCGCCGGACGGTACTTGTATCGTCACTGGTTCGGCGGATAAGACTGTTCGACTGTGGGATGCTGTGACGGGGAAGCCAGTCGGTGCGCCCTTGCGGGGGCACACTGATTCAGTTAATTCGGCCTCATTCTCACCGGACGGTACTCGCATCGTCACTGCTTCTGCGGATAAGACTGTTCGGCTGTGGCATGTAGGGACGAGGCAGCCATCGCAACAGTGCGCTGTGTCAGATCACCCGGCATCCTCAGATGAACATTGCACAATCGAGGCCACCATTACCATGACATTGAACACTCATCACAATCACTTCATTTGCTTCTCGTCCAACTCTATCCATGCGCTCCGGCACACCTCTGAGCTAACGGAGGGAGCATCCCATGGCGACCGCAGTTCAACACCCTTTTTGCTGAATAGTGACAGTGGGTGGGTAGCAGGGCCCGAGCGTCGGCTGTTATTATGGGTGCCACCCGCTTCTCGGCGCCTATTTTATAGCCCTGAGACTGTATTAGTGATACCCAGAGGAGGTCCTGAGCTTGATTTGAGCCGGATGGCGCATGGACAACACTGGCAAAAGTGCCGAGAGGAGTGAGTCTCCTCAAAGCCCTTTACTTTCCTCGCAACTACTAATATCAACACTTGCAGACCTCAGTACCAACAGTGACCGCAGCCGTGGATATAATATTATGGAGATTCCAGATACAATTTAGATGTGACCGAGTGTGCAGTGGATCATACTTCGTAATTTATTCTATTCGCAGTACTTAGTTCAAGTTTAAGATTGTCCATGTGAACTACGTGAGCTGATGGCACTGGTAATGTTGGTGCTGGTTTGTGTCATGTGAGAGCATGTAGCGACGGACAAGGCATGCCGATTCCATCAGTGATGCGATCGCGCGTGCGCCGTGAATTGTGTTAGCATTGGTGCTTCATCCTAGCGAATTGAGAAGCTGTACAGAAGCACATCGTTGTTGCGGTCATCCGTGGTCAGAATAAGAGCTAACATGAGAAGTTCTGCCAGATGGATGTCATCAAATTGAGGGTGTCACTATCTATGGGACGCAGGTGCACGTGTCCGACGTCCAGTGCCTAAGTGATTCGATTACTTAGATTTTGAAAAGATAAATGGATCGTTGCTTATTACATGCAATACTACTACATAGAACTAACTGCCCATGCACGGCGCTTGTAGAACATATGCAGGATGTCGATAAGTTCTTATATTGTTTTTATCCAGTTAAGTATTACATAATACTTCATATCCCACCAAGCGAAGAGTCTCAGGCTAGCGCAGTGATCAGTGATCACCACGTTGAACAACAATGATATCAAGACATCTACAAGCTACTGTGACGGTCCCGGATATATTATTTTTAATGGCTCAAGAAACAGCTTGCTTCAGTAAGGCCACTCAATGGATCTCACTCATATCAGGATACAGACACGAGGCTTGTGCAGTAATTGGGGTGTTGACCACGGCATCATGATAACGGTCCCAAAGCTCGACTTACTAAAGCATCGACCAATTTCCACCTGCCCCCCACTGAAGCCCATCACGCTATACAGCGCTACCACTACCTACCCCTCATGCCATTTGTCGCAGTGGGATCAAGCTTGCAGCTTACTACATATGAAACAAAAGCACTGAAGTCTCTATCGGTGCCAATCCGAGTTGGATCCTTTATCATACTAATTCGTTCCATTACTGACATGCACTCAAGATCGCTGCAAGGAATGCTCTACAGGGATCCACCGCAGATCTGGCCAGGCTGGTTGATTCTATCCCGATCAGCAATGCTTCCCGTTTTTGTTGCTTGGTGCCCATCTTTCACGCGGCGCTTAATTCAGTTCAAGTACCAAACTACATTAATCCCAAGACCATTCCTGCCATCACGCACGCCAAGTGTTCTGTCATGGGATTGGTGAAAATTAGCACGGTCGTCCCTTTAGCTCCTGGTAGTGGGGACGATACCATGACAAAATATGTTGTGAGAAGGTGGGACGAAATATACCTGTGGATGCGATTCTTTGCTCGAAACTGCCTCCCTCCTCCTTATGATGTCTCAGTTGCTCCTCCGCGCCCAGATCTTTGTAATGTGTTCAATGCTGCAAAAATGTGCATCAGTCCGCTCACAATCATCTGCACCAGATCGGAAGAAGGGCGTCACATGCTCCGTTCTTCTGTTTCTGTCCAGCACTATATCGCGCAGTTATGGATATTGGTTGGAAACATTAGGGGAAATGTACTCCCAGGCGACCCTGGAACTACATCGGACGGCCTTGTTCCCATGATGCGGTCGACTTTTGCGCTAACAAACTACGTGTGCGTATCTGAATCTGAGGATCCAGACAAAATCATTCTTCCGTTATCGAATTATATACATGCCGCCGGAGGGGTAAAGCCTGTTGTCATCACCCTTCTCAAATACATCCGTCGGATTACCAGAGATGCTGTTGGTGTAGAAGAACCTCGATCGTGGACGACATGCGATGAGAACGTAAAACAACTTCATATCTACACTGTTGGTCTCCATTATTCCTTCCAGTTTCTCGAGACCATCAGTCGCCAAGACGCTTCATGCCGCGTACAACTTATCCGCCAAGGTTCGATTCGTACGGTGGTGGATGCGATCAATCAGATCTCCCCAAGGATCTTGGTGCAAGCAAACGAGGAATTGGATTTTGATCCACAGATGGGACTCGCGGGTAGGCAGAACGTTCTGTGGTCGGGGTACTCGTACATCGCATCTGCTATTCTCGATGCAGAAGATGGTGTGACAGCTGTATGCCAGGCAATCAATGCTGGCCTCCTTCAGACTTTGGCGAAGGCAGTCGTTTGCCCGGCTCACGCCAACCGTCGCGATCACCCACCCCGTGGCTGCATGGGTGGCATAGAGTTACTCTTCCTTCTTGCCACATTTTTTCATATACGACAGGGTCGTCGACTCTATTTCCTGACACTGGTTTATCGTGCAAAGTGCTCCTATGGAAAAACCTGAGATACGCGACAAAGGGTTGGGGATTGCTCTCGAAATTGTCATGACAGCCTGTCGATGCTATGAAACATCGCCATGTAGAGCCCATAAACTTCCATGAATACAGGTGCAGTGGTCCAGGAGTACGCTGATCGTTTTTATTTTAATCATGTGGATACTGATATATGTGCCAGTGTCCGATGTGCACATCCAAGTTTGTCAGCAAAAAGCGTCGGTGCTCAGGCTGCTTGGTATCAATCTATTGCTCGGAGAAATGCCAAAGGACCGCTTGGCGCAATGGACACAAGAAGTGGTGTCAAGTTTTGAGGTGCACCGTTGGTAAGTCCATTCAGTCCTCGTCTCATGCTTCTTGACTGAGTCGCCATCAGGGCCGTGGGGCTCACGCGATATCCGTAGGAGTCTTCAAGTCATTGCAGGCTTCGAAACCAGTACCATCTCTGGAATGACCAAAGATGTGGAAACGCGCGTTCGTGAAGCACAGCAGCAATTCCCTGCATCCAGCGATAAACTCGTGCTCATGCTCGATATGACGGTATATACGCCAGAGATCCACGTGCTCCCTGTGCACAAGGTTGAGCAGTTCCCTGGAGAGGACCCTATATGGCCAGAAATTGCTGAGGAGATTCGCGCACGAAGCGACTCGCCACCGAAAGGATATATGTTTTCGGTGGTCAAGGTCCACCTAGGGAAACCGAAGTTTACGCTGTTCAGCCCGAGCACGGCGTTGCGTATGGCATTTGAGGGCCAGTATTTTCCGGATGATGAGGCGTATGATTTTGTAGATGAAGATGACATGGATGATTCGAACACGCTAGGTGACCAGGACTTGGGTTATGATTCAGAATCATTGGATGATAAGTGCTACGATGTTTGATGGTCATTGTGCTATATGCTTTGTGGTCTTCGTTGACTATGCATACCCTTGCTTTACTCTGTATAGGACACATGCAATACCAATCTTGCGGATTAGTGCAATCGATCGATCTGCGCTTTACTTGATTCCAGACGCGATATCCAGGCGACACCCATGGTTGAGCCTGCCTAATCTGCACACGATAAACAAGTTCAGATACAAACATTAACTATGACTGAATTTTGGCCCGTCTTTCCATAAATTCCAGGATATCCTCGTCAGGTACCCTGGCTCGTTCCAGGTGTCCCGCGCCTGACAACGGTACGCCCGATCATGTACTTCACCATTACATTGATTCCGTACTAGATCAATCGATCACTGGCCTGCAATTTACATCATTACGAACGCCTATGCCGTGCGGACGGTTGCGGGACGTGTACCACCGCCTGCATTGACAGGAAGTATGTCTGAGTCACGATATCACAAGTCGTGGTAGGTTTTCTGTTCGACTCATCTTCAGCTGATACCAATTCCTCATTCAATGCAGTTTCCCTGCCCAACACCCATGCACCCACCCATGCCACGCCCTCGCCGCATGACCTTGTAACCTCCGCTCCATAATCCCATACTTCGAAACAATATCAACACATCAACTGACACTTTCCACTCGGGACTCGGAGCGTGAACGCATATAGGCCAATATCACGAGGACCTGACAGCTTGTGCGAAAGCGAACAACGGTAGGTTTGTGTGGTTGGTGGAGAAGACTTCTGCAGAGTAAGTTGTTACTATGATTGCAGCGAGGTGCTTGTCCTCTCTGGCGCCTGTCAGTTTACCAGCGACGCAACCAAATTCTGACCCAGACTTAGACACAAGCTAGCATCGTGTCTTGCAGTCTGGGTTGTTTTTTTCAACACTTCCGTAAACATTGACTGAGTAGTCCATCGGGGATCTTCGCGATGTTAGTACATACTCACTTTACTTTGCACCGTGAGCTCGGTGATCAGATTTTCTACTAACGTTCTGAACTTCTGCACGAGGTATGTTTGCAGTCCCTTCATTGCCCGCCGATTTGTGACTGACGTCTCCATCAGACCATCCCAATCACTTTAACTCGTCTTCTGCAGGAGATATTATATCGGCCTATCTTCACTCATGCAGATATTTGTACGCCTCGTCCGTTGTGTTCGGTATGGATACAATTGCTGTGCAAGAATGCGTACGCGTTCCAACCGGCAGTAGTGCATAGTACGGGAAATGCTCGATGATGAGTGCGGCACTTGTCAAGCAGAATCAAATTTGAAGTTTTATTTGTAGTGATTCAGCGTTCCGGTTAGATTCAGGAGCGGCGAATGGGTCTAGACATAATATCATGTTGCAAGACTTCTTTGTCCAGGCTCGAGGATGGCTGAATGCGAGACGAACAATACAAACGGGAGAAGGAAGATTATCAAGTGATAGAGACAGTTTTAGTAAAGATTCTGCAGCAGCCCACCTTATAGCAGCACAGGCGTTCTGAAATGCTGACAAGTTGCATTCACTTGAAGACAGGCAGGGGGGATGGTTAGTGTCTGTACGACTCTAGGGAATAATGAGATCCTCCGCATCAATCGATCGCTGTTGTTGGATAATGCAATTGCGTGCCCGATGAAGCGAAAACAACATGTGCGATGTCCTTGGATCAACATGACGATATCATTGTGCCCTCATGTCCATTGTCCTCGATGAGGAACTTGCCGACATTTGAGCACACGCGGATTGTTTCCTTGCCCAGGGGAAGGTACACTATTGCTGAGATCGACACTCCTCCGTCCATCAGAATTCCAACTTGAAGGCTCCCCGAGTGGTGGTTCCTCGTTCTGCGTCCACTGGAGAATTGAGCCATCGTTCGATGCGCTCATTGCATTGCCCAATATACAATGGAGTCGATGAGGCACTCTGTCCATGATGGTCCATCGAGCTTCCTGGAGCTCTGGCGCTGTTTTCTTCCAGATGGTGGTCCAAGTATTGTGGTTGACGAAGCAAGACCAACCGAGCGGTAAGACGTGCCACTCGCATCCAGGGATAATGCCAATATCTCCCATGATTGACCATGAGTGACTCATTCCTAACTGTAATTTTCTTTAATCATCTAGTCGACCGACGACCTCTGGTAAATGCTAGGTTCCTCTTTACGTCGTGCTTCACCATTCAACAACTTGAACTTTTGCCACAGAGGAAGTGATGTTGAGTTGGTCAGTGGGTATCCAATATGAGCCATGTTAACCTTGCCAAAGTGTGGTGCTGTGCACAGTCCACTTCAAATGGGTGCCGGATCCCTGTCCCAGATCCTTTGACTCGTCGATGAGCAACAAGCGCGGGTGAGCCCAATAAGGTTTTTCTCCGTTTTAAATGAGAGCTTGACTCGACATCTTCGTGCAGTACTAGTAGGGCCCTAATTGATGATGTCTTCCATGTTTGTGTGCAGTGACACACGTAAGTTAGTCGGGGAGCTGTTGCGGAAAAAGCCGAGAAAAAACAGTCACGGAAATTTACCTGCCACCCAACTTGAAGTCAACTAAGAATATCCTCTGCGGGAATTTCAATCGATTCAGTTGATCACCATGGGCGTACTCACAACAAGTGGTTCCAGAACTCAACGTTCCAACGTTTAACACATGCACGATTAATATTGGGCTGTGTTCAATACACTGTGAGCTAATACCTGTTAAGTATCTCGACTCCTTCTACCTATTCCATCTTATACATTTACATTCTCTTACCCATCCAATCAAAATGCCCTCTTCGCGAGGCAAGGATTTCGATCTGGGCAAAGTTTTCACGGTTCGGTCGAGATGCCTTGCAAACAACGGACGCACACAACGCAGCTCAACAACCACCTTATACGCAACTTTCACATCCAGCATGTATGTTGCTACGAATCCTCGCTAGAAATATCAAACCGAATGTCCTATTCTCAGAGTGTGTGTTTCCCAACTTTTGAGCTGCTTACTCGACGCTGATGGTACCACGTCGACGTTTCTCTCTCCTAGTCTGTGAAACCTCACTATGATCGTACGTCTTCCACTCATTTGTTCGACATGCAGGATGTGTTAACTCATTGACCTCCAGACCCCCGCATAATGTTGAAAAACAAATTACAGAGGATTTATGGTTCCTCTGCACCTGATCATATCAAATGGGAAATCTATTCACAATTCAGCCCTTCCCGCAATTTGATATGGTTTGCGACTGTTTACAGTACGTTGACTGTTAAGTCAAAGATACGCATACTAACCAACTAGAACATATAGTTGATGATATGAATCACGGCTTCGCTTCAGCCCGCACTATAGGTGATGCTCAAGACAAGGCTGCGTACATGGCTTATAATTACTTGAGACTTGATTGGCCCTTCTGACGAGCTACAGCAATCAAGTATGTTCACCCCAGTATACATATGCCATCATGTCCATCCTCTTCAAACAGCTACATAAGTAGTTCTGTTGCTCATACGTTTTCACCACCATACAGTCGTAATACAGCGCTGTCCATACTAGAAATGCGCCTGTTGTGAGTTAAGTATTCGTGTCATCTGATAGTGAATGCATGATCAAGAAATGCAACATGCGTCTCGCAGACGCTCTTGGCACCAGTCCCAATAAGTGTGAAGGCGTGCAGGCCATGGTCACTCGACCAGGTGGACTTTGCTAGGGCGAACGGTGGTGTTGTGGGATTTGCAGAGACGCCCTTTGCAGATTAAGTGTATGATGTTTACTATGATTTTGTCTGTTCTAGACAAATGTATGATAAGTAATTAACTATTATTTAACCCCAGGTTATGTAATTTAACGGTTAGTAATAACTGTTCTACAAGTCCAAGTTGAATGCTGCTAAGCGCAAATCTCCTCATTGATCGTCATGATATCAAGCAATCTACAAGCTACGGACATACACTTTTTGTTTATAATGACTCAAGAAACGACATGCTTCAGTAACACCATTCAATGGATCTTACACACACTTATATCAAAATACAGACACGAGGTTTTTGTAATTGGGGTGTTGACCACGGCATTATGATAACGGTCCCAAAGCTCGACTTACCAAACATCGACCAATTTCCACCTGTCCCCCGCTGAAGCCCATCACGCTACAGCGCTACTACCTACCCCTCATGCCATCTGTTGCAAGCTTGCAGCTCACTGTGGACGAAACAAAAGCACTGAAGGCTCTGCCAGCGGTAACACAAGTTGGATCTCTTATCGCACCAATTTGTTCAATTACTAACAGTCACTCAAGATCTCAGCAAAGAGGGCTCTACAGGGATATACCGCAGATCTAGCAAGGCTGGTCGATTCTATCCCGTTCGGCAATGCTTCCCGTTTTTGCTGCTTGGTGCCCATCTTTCAGGCGACGCTCAAATCGGTTCAAGTACCAGATTACATCGATCCCAAGACTATTCCTGCCATTATACGCGCGAAGTTGGCTCTCTTTGGAGTGGTGAAGATTACCTCCGTCGTCTGTTCACCTACTGGTGTTAAGGACGATGCAGTGACAAAATATATTGTGGGGAGTTGGGATGCATTATACCCGTGGATGCGGTTCTTTGCTCGAAATTGCCTCCCCCCTCCTTATGATGTCTCAGTTACCCCTCCGCGCCCAGATCTTTGCAGTGTCTTCGACGCTGTAAAATTGTGCCTCAGTCCGCTCTCATTAATTTGCACCAATTCGGAAGAAGGCCGTCACATGCTCCGTTCTTCTGTTTCTGTCCAGCACTTTGTCGCGCAGTTATGGATATTGGTTGGAAACCTTAGGGGAGATATACTCCCAGGCGACCCCGGAACTACAACGGATGGCCTGATTTCGAAGCTCCGGGCGTCTTTCGCACTAACAAACTATGTGTGTATATCTGAATCTGAAGATCCAGACAAAATCACCCTTCCATTATCGAATTATATACATGCTGCCGGAGGGGTGAAGCCCGTTGTCTTCACTCTCCTCAGATACATCCGTCGGATCACTAGAGATGTTGCTGCCGTAGAAGAACCTCGATCGTGGACACCACGTGATGAGAGCGTACAACAACTTCATCTCTACACTCTTGGTCTCCAATATTCCTTCCAGTTTCTCCAGACTATCAGTCGCCAAGATGCTTCTTGCTGCGCGCAACTTATCCGTCAAGGATCTATTCGTATGGTTGTGGACACGATCACTCAGATCATGCCGAGGATCTTGGTGCAAAAAAACGAGGAATTGGATTTTCATCCAGAGATGGGACTCGCGGATAGGCAGAAAGTTCTGTGGTCAGGGTACTCGTATATTGCATCTGCTATTCGCGACGCAGATGACGGAGTAACAGCTGTATGCCAGGCAATCGATGCTGGTCTCATTCAAACGTTGGAGAAGGGGGTTGTTTGCCCGCCTCACGCCCACCGTCGCGACAATCTAGTCCGTGGCCGCTTGGGTGACATAGAACTGCTTTTCCTTCTCGCCACATTTCTCGTATACCACAGGGTCGTCGAATCTATTTTCAAACACTGGTTTCGTATGCACAGTGCTCCTATGCAAAAACGAGAGATACGCGACAAAAGTTTGGGGGTTGCTCTCGAACTCGTCCTGAAATATACTATCGATGCTATGGAGCATCGCAGTGTAGAACCTATAAACTTCCATGAATACAGGTGCAGTGGTCCAGGAGTACGCCGATCATTTCTATTTCCATCACGTGGATACTGATATATGTGCCAGTGTCCGATGTGCACATCCAAGTTTGTCAGCAAAAAGCGTCGGTGCTCGGGCTGCTTGGTATCAATCTATTGCTCGGAGAAATGCCAAAGGACCGCTTGGCGCAATGGACACAAGAAGTGGTGTCAAGTTCTGAGGTGCACCGTTGGTGAGTCCCTTCATCCCTCGTCTCATGCTTCCCAAGTCACTCAAATCGCCATCAGGGCCATGGGGATCACGCGATATCCGCAGGAGTCTTCAAGTCATCGCAGGCTTCGAAACCAGCGAGATCTCGGGAATGGCCGAAGACGTGGAAACGCGCGTTCGTGAAGCACGGCAGCAATTCCCTGTATTCATCGATAAACTCGTGCTCACGCTCGACATGACTGTGTATCCGCCGGAGATCCATGTGCTCCCCGTGCACAAGGTTGAGCAGTTCCCTGGGGAGGATCCCATATGGCCAGAGATCGCTGATGAGATTCGCGCACGGAGCGACTCGCCACCGAAAGGATATATGTTCTCGGTGGTCAAGGTCCACCTGGGGAAATCGAAGTTTACGCTGTTCAGCCCGAGCACGGCGTTGCGTATGGCATTTGAGGGCCAGTATTTTTCGGATGATGAGGCGTGTGGTTCTGTTGATGAAGATAAAAATGAAATCGATGATTCGATCACGCTAGGCGACCTGGGCTTCGGATTATGACTCAGAATCATTGGATAACAAGTGCGACGATGCTTGATGATCATTGTGCTATATGTTTTGTGGCCTGCGTTAACTATGCATACCCTTGCTTTACTCTGTACAGGACGCACGCAATACCAATCTTGTAGGCTAATGGTGAAATCGATCGATTACGCTTCACTTGATTCCAGACGTTGTGTCCGGGCGACGTCCTGCACGTCCATGGTTGAGCCTCTTCTTGATCTGCACACGATAAACAAGTACAGAGGCAACCATGATTGAATTCTAACTCGTTTTTCCACAAATTCCAGGATGTCTTCGTCAGGTATGACAACGGTACGCCCGATCATGTACTTCGCCATCGGAACGCCTATGCCACGCGGACGGGTTGCGAGACGTGTATCGTCTCTCAGTCCTGTCAATTATTTATTTTTGCGATGCTGAGATACTAACCATACGCGTGTCTCGCAGCTAGCTCCCTCAGATCACAGGCCGATAATTATCTCCGCAGACCTTGTAGATGATGACGCACATCACTTTTCAGAGACTATTATGAAGATTAATTAAAAGTACCCTACATGCATACTGACTTTGTTCGCGCCGCTCACTAACAGGATACTCAAAATAGGGCGCCTCAGATTCTTGTGGAAGCATTAACGGGAGATTTTTTTCAGCAATTTGGAAAATGTTTCTCTCGTGATCAAGTCCGGCCTAGACGTTTAGGCACGCAAGATTCAGAATGGAGGAATTGGTTCCCTATGTGCGCGACCGCCGTGCAAATTTCTGGGAGAGTCGAACGTGCTCGAACAGGCGAAGAAGGAATATGTCTGTATAATCAAGACATGTCACTATCACGCTTGCTGTCGACGAGACAGAAGAACCGCTAGGTCATGGATGCTTTACGACTCAGAGGTAGGCTGAAGCGCATTCGTATCAGGACTATAGTATAATTGCTGAACCATGGTTCAGAACTTCGCAAAATTAATGTCGATGTCGTGGCCTTCGGGCAATACATGAGGCGTACAAAGTGACACATGAAGCTTGAGGGTTGACCGATACGTGGAATATTGATGTGAAAAATCTCGCCCCATAATAAGTGTCTCCAACTCATACCCAGACGACACGATCGTGTCAACCACACTGTCTTACTATTTACTCTTCATCTAATCAACAAGCGGATCCTATCTACTGTCATTTCCTGAATGCTGTGATCCGACCATTATCAGTATACCTTACCATGAGTATCTAAGGATTATTCAGCATCTTTGGACTGCGAGCTATGAGGGCAATATTCAAGCAACAGGAACTACATACTGGATGAGCTCAAGATAGTCCTATCCCTGATTTCCTAGAATTCCTGGTGGAACGTGTAGGTCGTTGTAATCAATGCCCAGATGTATCTGCGAGAAATATACATTCACGGATTCCACTAAGTCTAGAGATCTAAGCATTTAGTTGAATAGGTATTTGAGGCATACGCTAGTTAGGGGTCAGTATGGACCTCCTTCCTCGATTTGGAACAGTCAATCTCGGGCTGCTTCGATTGTGGTGGCGAAGTCCAACAGACACATTCCTCGAACGTCGTACTGACATGTACGCAGTTGTCGTTGGCATGCGTATCCCAAATGCTGATGATAAAACGTGGCACGATAATCAATGGCGCAGTATCCTTATACAATAGTACGAGATTAAACACCACAATCTGTGCATGCCTGTATTAGAACAGATCCCTCTAAATTCACAGGAGATCATACCGGAAGGTGGGCCCACAATACCACCATGATGATTTGACTTGTCAAATTCCTAGCGTGATTCGATGAATGTTTTCAGAGAGCACAACAAACGAAGGAGAACTTACAGGACAAAGTATATGACATGATATCGGACAATCATCACTACGTAGGTGTTAGGCTTCATTTTGAGTTCCTTTCGTTCTTTCAGGTGCTTCCCGAGGACGGCAATGGCGAGAGCAACCAAGAGAATATCATAGCATATGATGGGGATGGAAGCATATATCGCAGGCATAGGCCCGATGTGGTGGAAAGCCGTGCAGTACTTCATATTTGGAGTGATTATTATTTCTTGCACTATGCAACTAGACATCAGCTTGCGAAGAATTCAACCAAAATAGAAATTCACCTGTCATCGCCGAGGGTCGACTCCATAAAAATATATCCATCGCTATATAGAGTGCGATGACAGGCAGGAACAACCCCAGTAAAATATAAAGTATGAGCTTGGACTGGTTGTATAGGACGTAAAGACGCCAGATGAGAACGACTGTAAATGCAAAATCGGTGAGCACAAAGGTGCGATAATGTATGGATGACTTACCTTCTGCCAAGCAAAAATATGCAGAAAAACCCCATTGCATGAACAGAAGCATATCATAACCTTTTTGAATTTCACGATGAGCAAAGCTAGTTTCAGTTGAATACAATATACTTACAACTAAACAAGAGGTCAACAGTAGATCAGGCCTAGGTGTGAAATGAACTTCGGACGCACGGCTGAATCTGGGTCAATCTAGAACACTCTGAAAAAAGAATCAATACACTCACTGCTTCAGGTAAATATAATAAACCTCCCCCTAACGCTAGTCAGTTAATGACGGCATAGTTAGTATCACGTCACGTACAGATGGCGCAAATCCTAGATGTCAGCGTCAACATACAATGTACGCATCTGAAGAATACAACCACCGTGACGTACATTGCAAGGACAATGCCAAAATAGCGAACCTGACATAGCAACTAAAATGGGAAACCAGGAAGCACTTTGGCAGGGTGGAGCTCACAACAAGGTATAGATATGTCATCACTGACCACTGTCTTTCCTGCATAACCGGTTAGTTCTGGATCTCCATATCGTTGAAGTTAAGCTCTAACCCAAACAAACGTGACCTGCGATAATATGATCATGAGTACTCGACGATGATGAAACGACCCTCTCGTTACCTCTTTGTCGAACTGAAGCACTGGATAATATCACGCTCAGCCGCACTGTAAGTTTCATGGAAGCTACTGACCGTACTCATAGGTTATCAGGGTGATGATTACAACTGGAAAATAACGAAGTTTAGCGCGATGATTCGTTTCTAACAAGGCTGAAGAACCTGCTATGTTGTTATTCCAGTCAAGAGCATAGAGAGATTTTTCTAGTCCCGACATGAAACTGTGCAGATTAAGTGGCGAATTTAAAGAGCGAGGGATGGGTTTCTGATCACCAACGTGCAATACTTATAGGGCACGTCGGAATCTCGTTAACTTGTAAAGGTTGTGAACTTGGAGTGTGCTAATGAAAATTGTACGACATCGTACCAAGTTTGCGGCACCGCACTTTTTCATTTGGTGTCACGAATCACTATCCTCGATAATTCGCTACTAACGGAAAGGTCGTAAGTATGTCAATGATCACACGGCTGACAATTTCAAGTTGAGTGGTCACCCTGTGTCACCGGTGGCTATTACTGCTTCTTGTGCTAGATTGTGCCTATCCGACCCTCTTGTTAGGTAGCATGGGAGATGAAGTTATCTACCCTGATAAGAATGAATAGAGAACATCAAATGAAGTTTCATCACCATGCATGTGACCTTGACAAGCAAGTGCATGATTTGAGATTGAACCTCGAAATAAGTGAAGGGATTGCACCGGACCTTAACATGGTGACGTCCGTACAGCAAAGTGATCTCTTGCAGACATGGTTAGTATAATGTCTTTGAGCAAGACAACCGCAATCGGCTATCTTACACTTGGTATCATTGAGAATATGACTATTTGCGGAATAGAAATGACAGCCTGGCCCCCAAGGTGGGAGTGGAGAGCAGGGGCAACAGGAGCGGTACTGGGAAGGGAGATCTGGGTAGAGTCATGAGCTATTGGTGTATTTGGTCCAAATTTGGTCCTCTGATAAAATTTATACTGTTTGGCATGTCGCACTATAGCTTCGAACATGGACAGAATCCACCACGGCATCATCAACTGAGATATTACCATAGTACTGTAATTGACACGGTGCGCCACAACTCTTGACATGGACAGGTCCGACTCGGACGCTAACATCCTGACCTGATATATTCACGATGAACGTGCGTCTGAAATGTTATAATACTGACACAGTGAGTGCACGTGGAGCTCAGGCCTCAGTGGAATACGCACATGTGAGTCATGCGAATTGCTTATGCGGGATCAACGTTTGAACGTTCGAACTTCAACGTTCAACTGTTTCGTCTTTAGATACATCGTCAACGACATCCACGTGTGCCCGACTTCGAAGTCCTTTGTTTGGCACCCTTTGGCATGTCATATTCACCGAGAGTTGCCACTTAATGCCAATCCAAGGACCAACATCAGGTTCAGAATCCATTCAAAGTATTGGTCTAGGCACACTGGCAACACGTTCGATTCCATACATACTACTCAGGCGGTACATAAGTATACGAGGCTTGTATACGCATGATTGGGCTGTGTTGTACACAGCTGCCTGTTAAGTATATCGACTGCCTTCCTTCTCTACACCACCATGACTCATTTTCTTTCTTGCCTACCCCCTGACCCCTCTGATCAAAATGCCCTCTTCATAGGTCAAGGATTTCATCAAGGCCTTCGATCCTGGAAAAGTATTCGCAGTTCGACCGACGTGCCTACAAAGGACGAACGGATGCAACGTAATTCAACAACCATCCACCATGAAGGCATCTCTGTAGACATCACTAACGATTTTCGCTTCGTTTCACCTCTCCATTCTAATTCATCACCGAGAGAACTGGGTCCCGAAGTCTCCACTAATGCATCTTCCACCAGATGCGCCTAGGGCGAATCCTCTGCCCGCAAAGTTTCCGACATGCTTCAGACATTTTTAACCCCCGTCCAGGCCGTTGCGAGTCCTATTCCCTCGCATAGCGATGCGCGCAATGCCCAGCGGTTACGTATCAGTAGGTAAGCATTATGGGCGAATCATCTAAGCACATGCTCATTGAACAAATTCCAGAGGCGCTAAGCTATCTTTTCCGACACCTATCAATTTACGATGGTCAACCGCATTCTGACAGAAACTCCAAGACTTAGACACTCGACACGTGCGGGAGGTCTTCGCACTGTGCCTTGCGGTCGAAGTTGTTTTCAAACACTTCCGTGAAGTGCAATAACCATCGACAGAATGGTCCATTCTGGGCTATATCAACTTATTAAAACTCGCTCGATATTTCCATGTGATCAGATTTTTTTGCCGATTGGTATGCAGTCGTTTCCTGTCTCAACCCTGCCTCGTCGTCCCCGATATATGACTGATATCTGTATCTGACCACCGCTGATCATCTTCTACAGGAACTATGGTATCGGCCTTCCTTGGGTCTTCAACTTTATCACTCAACGACTCCTCGTCCTTTGCATTTAGTGTAAAACAACTGCTTTGCAGGAACGCATACGCGTATCAATTGGCAATAGCGTGTAGCACCTCAGTACTTAGTGATAAGTGCATTCGTCGAGCAGAATCTATCGATTCGTTGTTTTGATGAGACTTATAAGATATGTCTGAACAGAATTTGGTGTCGCAATACTACTTTTCGTACATGCGATTGTGGGGGAGCGTAAGACAAGCTCAATCCCAACAAACGCATGGGAAGGGGAAAGTTTATCGAGTGAAAGACCTTTTATGACTGACGCGAAGAATGACCAAAGCAAAATCCGCAGTGAGCTCACTTCATGCATTTGCATCTAATATAGCACTGGCAATCTGAAGCGCTGACAAGTTTATATTGCATCTGGAGACAGGTAGAGGGGATGGTTAGTCTCCAGAGAATAACGAGCTCCTCCCCATTCATCAACCGCCATCATTGGATGATCCGTGTGCCTGCTATGATTGACGGTCCCATAAGATGCTGAATGATAGTAGACACGATGTTATGCCTATTCTGTTTTGACCTGTACTAGTAGAAACTATATGTAGAGATATAACTCATAATGCATGTGTCGGGGACTGGCGCGGCCGAGCGCCGTTACGATTACTTATTGGGAAAGCCAGATGGAAATTTCCGGTCCTCTACCTTAATTGGCAACACCACTGAAGTTCAAGCTGAACGTTGAACGCTGCTAGTAAGCGCAAATCTCTCAGTGATCGCCACAGCAACAACGATATCAAGCAATCTACAAGCTATGAACATGCACCTTAGGCCAAATCACCTGCTGAGGGCGCACAGGTGCCCAGCGAAGGAATCACGGAAGGAATCCATATCTCTATGTATAATGACTCAAGAAATGACATGCTTGAGTAAGACGTCTCAATGGATCTTACGCACTTATATCGAAATACAGATACGAGGCTTTTGTGATTGGGGTATTGATCACGGCATCATGATCACGGTCCCAAAGCTCGACTCACCAAACATCGATTAATTTCCACCTATCTCCCGCTGAAGCCCGTCACGCTGCACAGCGCTACTACCTACTCCTCATGCCATTTGTCGCAGTGGAATCAAGCATGCAACTCACTACAGATGAAACAAAACCACTGAAGTCTCTGCCGGTGGCAACACAAGTTGGATCTCTTATCATACAAAATTCATTTAATCACTAACATGTACTCAAGATCACTGCAAAGAAGGCTTTACAGGGATCCACCACAGATCTATTAAGGCTGGTCGATTTTATTTCAACCCCCAGATCTTCCCGTTTTTCTTGCTTGGTGCCCATCTTTCACGCGACGCTTAAATCGATTCAAGTACCAAACTACATCAATCCTAAGACTATTCCTACCATCATGCGCGCGAAGTGGGCTCTCTTGGGACTAGTGAAGATTTCTACGGTCGCCTCTTCATCTTCTGATAGCGAGGACGACGCCGTGACAAAGTATATTGTGAGGAGGTGGGATGAAACATACCCGTGGATGCGGTTCTTCGCCCCCCTCCTTATGATGTCTCAGTTACTCCTCCACGCCCAGATCTTTGCAGTGTCTTCGATGCTGTAAAACTGTGTGTCACTCCACTCTCATTAATCTGCACCAAATCGGAAGAAGGCCGTCACATGCTCCGTCCTTCTGTTTCTGTCCAGCACTTTGTCGCACAGTTATGAATATTGGTTGGAAACCTTAGGGGAGATGTACTCCAAGGCGACCCTGGAACCACAACTGATGGCCTTGTTTCGATGCTCCGGACGTCTTTTGCGCTAACAAACCAAGTTTGCGTATCTGAATCTGAAGATCCAGATAAAATCACCCTTCCGTTATCGAAATAGATACCGCCGGAGGGGTGAAGCCCGTTGTCTTCACTCTTCTCAGATACATCCGTCGGATTACTAGAGATGCTACTGCTGTAGAAAAACCTCGATCGTGGATGCCACGCGATCGGAACGTACAACAACTCCATCTCTACACGGTTGGTCTCCACTATTCTTTCCAGTTTCTCCAGACTATCAGTCGCCAAGACACTTCATGCTGCGCACAACTTATCCGCCAAAGTTCGATTCGTACGGTGGCGGATGCGATCACTCAGATGTTACCGAGGATCTTGGTGCAAGCAAACAAGGAAATGGATCTTCATCCACAGCTGGGACTCGCGGGTAGGCAGAACGTTCTGTGGTCGGGGTACTCGTACATTGCATCCGCCATTCGCGATGCAGATGATGGAGTAACAGCTGTATGCCAGGCAATCGATGCTGGCCTCCTTCAAACGTTGGAGAAGGGGGTTGTTTGCCCGCCTCACGCCAACGGTCGCGACCACCCACCTCGTGGCCGCATGGGTGACATAGAGTTACTCTTTCTTTTCGCCACATTTTTCATATACCACAGGGTTGTTGAAATCTATTTCCCGACACTGGTTTCGCGTGTCAAGTGCTCCTATGGAAAAACAAGAAATACGCGACAAAGGGTTGGGGGTTGCTCTCGAACTCGTCCTAACATCTACTATCCATGCTATGAAACATCGCAGTGTAGAACCTATAAACTTCCATGAATACAGGTGCAGTGGTCCAGGAGTACGCTGATCATTTCTATTTCCATCATGTGGATGCTGATATATGTGCCAGTGTCCGATGTGCACATCCAAGTTTGTCAGCAAACAGCGTCGGTGCTCGGGCTGCTTGGTATCAATCTATTGCTCGGAGAAATGCCAAAGGACCGCTTGGCGCAATGGGCACAAGAAGTGGTGTCAAGTTCTGAGGTGCACCGTTGGTGAGTCCCTTCAGCCCTCGTCTCATGCTTCCCAAGTCACTCAAATCGTCATCAGGGCCGTGGGGCTCACGCGATATCCGTAAGAGTCTTCAAGTCATCGCAAGCTTCGAAACCAGCGAGATCTCTGGAATGGCCGAAGACGTGCAAACGTGCGTTCGTGAAGCACGGCAGCAATTCCTTGTATTCATCGATAAACTCGTGCTCATGCTCGACATGACTGTGTATCCGCCGGAGGTCCACGTGCTCCCCGTGCACAAGATTAAGCAGTTCCCGGGGGATGACCCCACATGGCCGATGATCGCTGACGAGATTCGCGCACGAAGCGACTCGCCACCGAAAGGATATATGTTTTCGGTGGTCAATGTCCACCTGGGGAAATCGAAGTTTACGCTGTTCAGCCCGAGCACGGCGTTGCGTATGGCATTTGAGGGCCAGTTTTTTTCGGACGATGAGGCGTGTGGTTCTGTAGATGAAGATGAAATCGATGATTCAAACACACTAGGCGACTAGGACTTGGATTATGACTCAGAATCATTGGATAACAAGTGCGACGATGTTTGATGATCCCTGTGCTATATGTTTTGTGGCCTTCGTTGACTATTCATCCCCTTGCTTTACTCTGTACAGGACGCATGCAATACTGATCTTGTAGGTTAATGGTGGAATTGATCGACCTGCGCTTCACTTAATTCCAGACATTGTGTCCAGGCGGAACCCCTATGCCACGCGGTTTCGAGACGTGTATCGTCTCAGTCCTGTCAATGGTGTATTTTTGCGATGCCGATATACTAATCATACGCGTATCTCGCAGCTAGATCAAAAGCCGATAATTATCTTTCCAGACCTTGCAGATGGTGGTGCATATCACTTCGCAGAGACTATTATGAAGATCAAGCAAAAGTGCGCTACATGCGGACTTCTTTCGCGCCGCTCACCAACAGGCCGCCTGAGATTCTTGTGGAAGCATTAACGGGAGATTGTTCCGGCAATTTGGAAATGTTTCTCTCGTGGTCAAGTTCAGCCTAGACGTTTACGCTCACAATGTTGAGACTGGAGATGTTGACTCCCTTTGTGCGACCGCCGTGCAACTTTCCGGGAGAGTTTGAAGGTGCTTGAATACGCGAAGAAGGAGGTTGTCTGCATAACCAAGACAAGCATCATGCTTGGTGTCGGCGAGACAGAAGAGCCGCTAAGTCATGGATGCTTCACGAGGTAGGCTGAAGCGCATTCGCGCCAGGACTATAATTGCTGAATCATCGTTCAGAACTTCGATGTTGTGGCATTGGGCAGAGTGACACATGAAGGTTGACCGATATGTGCCAGTGGAACCTTAAAGCGAAGAATCTTGTTGCACAAGAAGCGTCTACACGTCATGCCCAGACGATATTGTCTTGCTATTTACTCCTCATCTAATCCACGAGCAGATCCCATCTACTGTCATTTCCTGAATGATGTGATCCGACCATTGTCAGTATACCTTACCATGAGTATCTAAGGATTATGGGATCAGCATGTCTGGACTGCAAGCTATAAGGACGATATTCAAATAACAGGAACTACATGCTGGATGAGCTCAAGATAGTCCTATCCCTAACTCCCTTACCTGGAATTCCTAGTCAAACGTGCTGGTTGCTGTAGCCAATGCGCAGATATATATACGAGAAACCTACATTCAAAAATTATAGATACAAGCATTTACTTGAATAGGCACCCGAGGCGTACACTAGTTAGGGGCAAGTATGGACCTCATTCCTCGATTCGGAACAGTCAATCTCGGGCTGCTCCAATTGCGGTGGCGAAGTCCAACATACACATTCCTCGAACGTCGTACTGACATGTACGCAGTTGTCGTTGGCATGCGTATCCCAAAGGCTGATGATGAAACGTGGCACGATAATCAATGGCGCTGTATCCTTATACAATAGTACGAGCTTCATCACCACGATCTGTGCATGTATGCATTAGAACAGATCTTTCTAGATTCGCAAGAGATCATACCGGAGGGTGGGCCCACAATATCGCCATGATGACTTGACTTGCCAAATTCCTAGCGTTATTCAATGAATGCTTTCAAAGAACACAACAAACGAAGGGAAACTTACAGGACAAAGTATATGACATGATATCGGACGATCATTACTATGTAGGTGTTCGGCTTCATTTTGAGTTCCTTTCGTTCTTTCAGGTGCTTCCCGAGGACGGCAATGGCGAGAGCAACCAAGAGAATATCATAGCATATGATGGGGATGGAAGCATATATCGCAGGCATAGGCCCGATGTGGTGGAAAGCCGTGCAGTACTTCACATTTGGAGTGATTATTATTTCTTGCACTATGCAACTAGACATCAGCTTGCAAAGAATTCAACCAAAATAGAAATTCACCTGTCATCGCCGAGGGTCGACTCCATAAAAATGCATCCATTACTACATAGAGCGCGATGACAGGTAGGAACAACCCCAGTAGAACATAAAGCACGAGCTTGGATTGGTTGTATAGGACGTAAAGACGCCAGATGAGAACAACTGCAAACGCAAGATCGGTAAGCGCAAAGGTGCGATAATGTATGATATGGTTTACCTTCCGCCAAGCAAAAATATACAGAAAAACCCCATTGCATGAACAGAAGCATACCATAACCTATTTCAATTTCATGATGAGCAAATCTAGTTTCAGTTGAATACGATATACTTACAACTAAACAAGAGGTCAGCAGTAGATCAGGCCTAGCTGTAAAATGAACTTTGACGTACGGCTGAATATAGGTCAATCAAGAACTCTCTAAAGAAAGAATCGATACACTCACTGCTTCAGGTATATAAATGAGACCTCCCCCTAGCGCTAGTCAGTTAATGACAGCTCAATTGGTACCACGTCACGTACAGACGGCGCAAACCCTAGATGTCAGCGTCAACATACAATGTACGCATCTGAAGAATACAACCACCGTGACGTACATTGCAAGGACAATACCAAAATATCGAACCTGACATGGCAACAAAAATGAGAAACCAGGAAGCACGTTGGCAGGGTGGAGCTCACAACAAGGTATAGATATGTCATCACTGACCACTGTCTTTCCTGCATTACCGGTTAGTTCTGGATTTTCATATCGTTGGGGTTAAGCTCTAACCCAAACAAACGTGACCTGCGATAATATGATCATGAGTGCTCGACAATGATGAAACGGTCTCCTCATTACCTCTTTCTCGAACTGAAGCACTAGATAATATTACGCTCAGCCGCACTGCATGGTTTATGGAAGCTACTGACCGTACTCATAGGTTATCAGGGTGATGATTACAACTGGAAAACGACGAAGTTCAGCACGATGATTCGTTTCCAACAAGGCTTACGAACCCCCTATGTTGTTATTCCAGTCAATAGACTGAAGAGATTGTTCTAGTGCCGACATGAAACTGTGCAGGTCAAACAGCGAATTAAAAGAGTGAGGGATGGGCTGCTGATCACCCATGTACAACACTTATAGGGCATGTCGGAATTTCGTTAACTTACTTTTGGCGTCCTAATGAAAATTGTACGACATCATACCAAGCTTAAGCCCAGTGCCACACTTTTTCATTTGATGACATGAATCACTGTCCTCGATAATTCGCTACCAACGGAACGGTCCAACGGAAAAGTCGTAAGTATATCAATGATCACACGGCTGCCAGTGACTTGAAGGGTCACCCTACGTTACCGGTGGCTGTTACTGCTTCTTGGGCTAGCTTCTGCGTATCTGACCCTCTTGTTAGGTAGCATGGGCGGTAAAGTTATCGCTGATATGAATAATATGACTAGAAAACATCAAATGAAGTCCCATCACCATCCATATAACCTTGACAAGCAAGTCAAGTGCGTGATTTAAGGTCGCACATCGAAATAAGCGAAGGGTTTGCATTGGACGTTAACTTGTTAACGTCCGTAAAGCAAAGTGATCTCTTGCATAGACATGCTTACAATGTCCGAGTCTTTGAGGAAGACAACCGCGATCGGCTATCTTACATTTATCATTGAGAATATGACTATTTGCGGAACAGAGATGACAGCCTCAGGGCACTCAAGGTGGGGGTACTGAGAGCAGGGACGATGGGAGCGGCACTGGGAAATAAGATCTCAGAGGGTAGAGTCATGAGTTATAGTATGAGTGTATTTGGTCACTTCTGAAAAAAAATTTATACTGTGCACAGGGCCCAGGCACTGCTATCGCCGAACACAGAATCGGCCCCGGCATAATTACTTAGTGCTGTGGGCAGAACTAGGGTTAACCAGGTTGTGTCATTGCAAGTTTAAACCAGGCGTAAGGCTACCAAGGTTGATACCAGGCTCGTCTTGAGTATGTATGTGTGCATGACGGCAACAAACAGACTTCCCGCTAGCCAGTGTCTTATGATGGCTGTGCAAGCGAATTTTTGCGATTGTTTCAAAGGTTGCAACTGAAAGATTGCAGCGCTTCACTGATTGAGTGCCGCACATGTGCGAGGACAGCCGCTCGACGTCGGCGTCTGCATGCTCCAGACGTACTAGCTAGCTTAGCCATAGAGACAAACACCTAAATCTAATGTTAATTTATTAGGTATGGGATTCATGCATTGACGACAATTTAGTATATACAATTTATGATATTCATCTCACGCATGCCCCGGTACCTTTTCAAGTTCTGCCAAGTTCTGCCCCTCTGAGACCTTCTGCCAACTGCCAGGTTTTGCCAAGTTCTGCCACGGCGAATATTTGGCAGAACGGCAGTAATTTGCCAACAACACTACGGGCCGGCATCGCTCAACTGCCAAGATATTACCAAGTGCTGTTGGCACTTTACGCCACTACTCTTGACGTGGACAGGGCCATCTGGTCATGTCATGACCTGATATCTCACAACTTTGAACCGTTGCCTGCGTCTGGAATGTCTGTATCTACAATATATGTAAGTTATACTAACAGTGGAACGATCAACGTCCGAACGTTCAACAGTTCCATCGTTATACATGTAAGATATTACTGTATCGTCAATGAGACCGTATAGTACGCGCGCTCTGTCACGGTTTTCTTCAAAGTCCCTTGTTTGGTACCCTTTGGTACTTTGGCGAACTCGAACAGCTCCCCCAACCATGCCTCTCTTCTCCACTACATACTGGGTGCCTGTCTGTTGTCATTGACTGGAACTTATGGCCCGTACAATGTCACTCGGAGTTGGAGCTGCAATGTCAATTCGACATCAGATTCAGAATCCATCCAAAGTGCTGATCTAGGCGCACTTAAGTGCGGCAAGTTCAATTCCGTACATACCCAGGCGGTACACGAGGCTTGTTGTACATGCATGATTGGGCTGTGTTGTACGCATCTGCCTTTTCAGTATATCGACCACCTTCCTTCTCCGCATCACTACGTCTCATTTTCTCTCTTGCCTACCCTCGACCCATCTGATC
>MU177948.1:52574-81478 GCA_016695465.1 Suillus americanus | reverse complement strand
ATCAGGGCGAAGCGGGAAGCAAGGAGTAGGTAAGCAAGGTACTGCCGGGAGCAGGGTATATAGGGCACGATGGATGGACGAGTGCTAAATATGGATGGACGAGTGCTAAATATGGACAGCACAGCCCAAATATGTACCGGACAGATGATGCATCACTGTCAGATCCCTGATGCATTAATAATGCATCACACAATGAGCAAGCTTGATGCATCACAAAGCTAGGCTACTTAGCCTGCTCTAATGCATCAATATTACACTATTGCCTGGAAGGATTGGATTCATATGAGAGTTCTGATTGGGATCAACTCAAGGCAGACATTCTCAAGTATTATGATGCCAATCTCAATACAAAATGTTACAAAAGGAAGGACTTACTTTCTTATGTCAAGTCTATGAGGGGAAAACAAATTCCTACTCTAGCAGCTTGGAAGAAGTATGTTTGAGGATTTATCACTATTGCAGGTTGGCTTCAATCTGCAAAGAAGATTTCTAAAGAAGAGTACGCCAGTTATTTCTGGGAAGGCATTTACAAAGGATTGCGTGCTAAGATTGAAGGTCGACTTCTAGCAAAGGATCCTGACAAGGATTTGTCTAAAGCTTTTGCTGTTGACAAGGTTATTTCTATGGCAGAGAAATTACTTCATCGGGATCGCTTTGATGCAGATTTGCTTATCTCTGAGGATGAGACTGATAGCTCAGCCTCAGAATCTGAGGATACTTCCTCTACAGAGTCTGAGTCTACTACCTCTAGTACAGAGGATAGTGAGACAGAAGAGGAAGTTAAACCTCGCAAATCCAAGAAGAAATCTCAGAAGAAGCACTCTTCCTTGAAAGATACTCCTAAGCATAAGGAGAGTCGTTCTGGCACTAGCACACCCAAAGATACTTCCAAAAAGACCAAATGTAGCAAAGACGCTACTACTTTGGAGCCTCAGGATGAAATTGAAAGCTTAATCAAGCAACTTAATTCAATGTCACTTGATGATCCACAATATGCTCTACTTTACTATCGAGTTACGCGATTAGACCCCAGGGTCATGAAGATTGTTTCTCCACCTCCGCAGAGGAATAGTACAGGAGCACCTTCGATTACATCAGTCCCCAGGAACGCTGGGAGAACTATTAATGGTCAATCTAATCGTAATTCCACACCACCGGGAACTAGATTTTATACACCTCCAGGCTGTACGCCTCAGGATAGAATCTGTTTTGGTTGTGGAGAGAAGGGACATGTAGTTCCCTATTGCCCAAGGCTTGCAAAATTACAAGCTGAAGGCAAAATACGAAGATCTGAAAAAGGACAGATTCAGCGTACTGATGGAACTCCTATCAGACGATTACCTGAAGAGTCCATTGTCGAAGCAATAATGAGAGAGGAGAAATCATCTCCAGTTACCACTCATTTTATTAGTGTTGCATCTGAAAAGATAAATACTAGTTCAAATGTTGGAAACTTTATGGCAAAGCCTAGGATTTATGAGATCACAGACACGAATGAATCTTCAGATGAAGATGATCTCGAAGCATATATGATCCCTGGTATTGAAGATACAGAGGATGAAGACTATTATGTCTATCCTGTGGAGAGGAATATCAAGACCAGTACCAAAGCAAGACGGGAACACTTTGATGGTGTCTTTCCTCCTCCTTTGAAACGCGCATGTAATGAAGAATCTGGACCAAAGGGCAAGGAGAATGTGCCGGGTAATAAGCCTTACACTGCCCCGAAAGAAGAAAAGTCGTAGACCGCGAACTTGAGGTTGTTGGCAGCATTCAGTCTTATCAAAAGTGTAATTGTGGTGTCATTGCCTTTTGACCACTTTTATATAAGACACCTCAAGTAAGAAGACAACGCCTCCAGAATGAGTTCCTCAGTGATGGCCCAATGATATCCCCCCAACCGAGTCACCTTTCACCCCCACATGGTATGCGATGTCATGTTTCCAGGTGATCAGTCAAATCTAACTTTTTTATTGCACTGTCAGATGGTGCATGTTTCCATGTCAATCTATATTACAGTATGTCTTTGAGCTGATTAATGCGAGTAGCAGAACATGGGTATAACCGCTTCGAGGAGATCAAGGAAGACGGTAGCGCTGATTACAACGAGAACGGAGCGGCATCAGTAAATTCACACATTCCTTAACATCCTTAATCAGCTTATCTCACTTATCTCAAAACTTGTTTTCTCTCTCTCACATCATTCACCTGGCATATCTGATATTTTTTTAATGTGAAACATAATAAAATATGTCCATTAATACATCTCAACATTTTTTTTCTTAATACATTCAAGTTGAAATTTCAGACAAGTAGATCCACTTTCAACAAGGTGGTTAAGTGTGAATAAGTCTGTTTAAGGGCAAAATAAGGAATGTGTGAATTTTCTGATGGGGCAACTCAGATGATGCGCTTCCAGCCAATGATGGGGAGGATCATGAGGAATGGCAGGATTGTGAGGATGGGGAGGATTATAAAGAGACAAGTTTTGATGATGAACTTTGAATATGGTATGATATTGCTACCTGTACAACAGCAGATTCGGCTTCACAAACACTGCTGTGCCTCGCAGTGTTGTTTTTAACCCGGGTTATAACTGAATAGGTTATAACTGGTACGTCCTGCCTTGAATTAACTGCAAAATAACTGGGGTTAATGGGGTTAAAATAGTTAATTTCTACCAGGTACTAGCTACTCTGAGTCGTCGATAACAATTGGAATATTCGAGCTTGATGCACCGCTTCCCATGTCCAATGACTCCCCTGGTGCATTCCCACCAGTGTGCAACTCTTCATCTTCGGGCAGGTGTGACATTAGCTCGTAGAATAAAGCCTCACTCTCCATGTTTTTCACACCCTGGAACCAAAACTTGTCCCATCTAACCTCAACAGACCAATTGAACATGTCCCGGATGCGAAACATCCTCTTCTGACTGAAGAAGCAGTGAATTTGTCATGGTCTGCTACCTTCTGCAGGGTGGCGTGAGATGTCCTCCTCAACTTCAATTACTTCTCCTAACCCAGACGTGTAATTGTCATTGTCATTGTCGTCAGCATCTTGCCACAACTGCAGTGCAACAGCCGAAAATGAGGACACTGAAGGGCCATTTCTCTTGGGTTCATTTGCTGCAATACAATTGCTGTCGCCATCATCTATGTCGGACTCGTCAGTGAGCAGTGTGTCGATGTCAGCATTCATGACGAGTTCCTGATCTTTTATTTCAACCTTTCCGGCAATATGAGGGACATTGTCGCAGGCTGTTTGAGTATGTTTTACATAAATGATTTATGAAACACATTGATTGGCAACAACTCACCTTCCTGAGTCAAAATCGTGCGAGTTCGGACAGCCTGCAATATTCCATGTGTGATGGCCTGCTGATCAGCATTCCCAAGTTCCTTAGCCTTCACTGTGACACAGTATTTACAGTGTGCCTGCCAGTGCACTTTATCAACCTTTGTAGGTCCCTGATGGAAATGTTCCCATATCCAGGACTTCTCCCTTGCCATTGGAGAAGCTTTGGAAGGCAAAGATTGATCAACGATCATAATTAAAAAGTTTACCAACCCCCCATTTAACCCATTTAACTCCTGGTACATTAACCCTACTAACCCTCCCAAAATCACAGATCCATTTAACTAACCTCTTAACCGGTTATAACTGGGTTAAGTTATGGCCCTTTTGACGGGTTAGTGACAACACTGGTGCCTCGTGTATTTTTCTACC
The DNA here is from genome assembly GCA_016695465.1 of Suillus americanus. Taxonomy (NCBI): domain Eukaryota; kingdom Fungi; phylum Basidiomycota; class Agaricomycetes; order Boletales; family Suillaceae; genus Suillus; species Suillus americanus. The sequence goes on along the minus strand of MU177948.1, from coordinate 77,752 downwards.
GCTCATAAACTTGTAGTGGATGCTGTGAATATCGATATCAATCATAATAACAGCCGAGTGACTTGAACATACCTCGCCGCATATATTACACGTGGGCTCCACTCACATAAAAGATGCTGAAGCTGTCACTCACATCATTAAGTTTCCATGCTCGCTTGCATTGACCAATCCTGTTGTTGGATGACGTCAACGGGCAGCATCACTTGTGTTTAATGCCACGGCCTACCATATCAGAGGAGAAACTTGGGTGACCGAGGATATAAGTCTCCTTCTAAAGAGTTTGTTATCAATCTTTCAATAGAATGAGACATGTACGGTAGTATTTGCGTTGCCTTCCGACCATTCTTTCAACGAGGCTCAGTGTGGTAGGTTTCTTGCAATGAAAACAAAGGGTAGTCAAGATTCAGAATACATCGTTTATTCGTGTCGTGACTCAGATAGCAAATTCGGTGTGTACGACAACGGTGTCACAAAAGAATAGCGCAGAGTCATCAAGCAGAGTCATTTTTACTTGATCACGGTTCCCCGGAGCCGTTCGAGATGACACAGGCTGACTCAGCAATATCTGTCCTGCTGATAAACTTATATATTTCGCATACACTCGAGTAGCATAGAGCCCTTATACCAGTCTCCTTCGCATGGAAACATCCTCACTTGGAACTACAACCCAACATCAAGTTGAGAACCAAATACCCGGTCCAGCAAATCCAACCTCGAGCCCAAGCAGAAACCGTCGTGGCAATCGCCCCAGAACTCGCGTTCCTCCAGCGAATGCAGCCAGTTCGAATGTCGTAGTTGCTCTGGAGACAGGTGACACAGGCAGCAGGCAGCCTCGCCGAAACTTCAATCAGAACCGATCTCATGATCATGAGCAGGGAAGCTCAAATCCGCGTAGACCGCCTGGCGCTTCTCAGTCCGCTGGCTCTGCTAGTTCTGTTGCAGGTGAAACAGGTAATGGAGATGCACGGCCAAGGAAGAATCGCCCTACAAAACGTCCCCAGGGGGTAACCCTTGCGAATGAACCCAACGTCATTGATTCTCAACCCCAGTCGCAGTCGAAGCCTCCATCCCGGCGTTCCAAATTTAATTCGTCACTTTCTGAACCGACACCATTTACTAGTGACTCAAAACCTAAAGTTGAAGTCCATCCCTCACCGCAAGCTTCTTCCCTGCCTAAGAAAGCCAAGCCTCCAAGTCCCAAGGCACCTCCTGCCGATGATCTCACTTCGACTCTTACTCACGCCCTCAGCACCCATCCTTATCCTGACTGCCCAATCTGCTTCAACCCTATTCGTCCAGAACAGCATACCTGGTCCTGCTCTACTTCAGATCCCTCTGAAAACCTCCAATGCTGTTGGACCACATTCCACCTGAAGTGCATTCGGGCTTGGGCTTCTAAAAGCGTCAAGGACCTTCAAGAAGCATGGCGTGCCCGTGGCGAGGAACGTACAGGTGAATGGAGGTGTCCCGGCTGTCAAGCCAAACGTGAATCTGTACCATCCAGCTACCGGCAAGTGCTACTTATCTACCTTTATATCGTGTACTTACATCTTATCATCAGGTGCTTTTGCCATCGCATCACAAATCCTTCCCCTACTCGCCTCGTCACCCCGCACAGCTGTGCATATCCCTGCTCTCGCGTACGTACTTCTGCTTGCGGTCACGGCTGTCCTCTTCCCTGCCACCCTGGTCCCTGTCCACCGTGCGCTGTTACTGTCCGGAAGGGCTGTTGGTGTGGACGCCAAGTTTCAACGGTCCGTTGTTCTTCCCTGGCATCTCCAAATTCTACCGCTGGTGTTTCCTGTGGCGTAATCCCTTGTCGTGCGGGAATCCCCAACATACATGCGCTCAGGTTTGCCACCCCGGCGAGTGTAAGCCCTGCGTCGTGGCTGAAATCGTCGCGTGCTATTGTGGCAAAGAGGTGAAAGAAGTCGCGTGCGGCGACAGGAAATATTGGGCGGTTATATGCGCTGTTGAGGGAGAGGTTGGCTGGGAAGGCCGCTATGAATGCGATTGTGTGTGCAGTAGGCAAGTATTTGTTCATTTTCATCTTTCTTATTGCCTATGGCGCATGTTCGACGGAGGGTCGTGCATGATGCAGCGCACATATTCACATATTCTCTTACTCTAATGTATCTCGCGCAACCAATAAAGGATGTGCCACCCATTCCAAATAATTATGCTGACGTTCCTTTCACAGACCTTTTGCATGCGGAGTACACACCTGCGAGAAAGGATGTCATCCCCCGTCATTCACACCTCCAAGATGCCCGCTTGATCCATCCATCATGCAAACCTGCGCCTGCGGCAGGCTCGCTCTCCCTACAGTCGAACAACACGATCGCTATATCCACGCACCGGAATCAATAGCCACTCCCAAATACGATGCCAGTGGCAAAGACATTGCATATTTCCTCGGACCCCGCACATCCTGCACTGTTCCTGTCCCTACATGCAAGCAACAGTGCATAAAAACCTTACGCGACTGCTCGCACCAATGCGGGGTAAGCTGTCATACTGGCCCATGCCCACCATGCACCGAGCTCATAGAGCGCACCTGTCGATGCGGAGCGACGAAGAAGATGATCAAGTGCGGCGAAGTCATCGAGACCAGTGAAGGTAACGAAGTTGGGGATATCCTTTGCGATCGTGCATGCATGGCCCTACGCATGTGCGGGCGCCACCAATGTAACCGCATCTGCTGTCCTCTCGCGTCTCTTTCTGCTGCGCAAAAAGGAAAGGGCAAGAGACGTGCAGGATTTCTGGACGAGCTTAGTGCTGAAGAAGGCGGGCTGCACGAATGCGACTTACCATGTGGGAAGATGTTGAGCTGTGGGAACCACCGGTGCGAGCGAAAGGACCATCGAGGCGCCTGTGGGGTGTGTCTGCAGAGCGTTTACGAAGATGTAAGTAGTTTTTTTCTATTGATCATCGTTGTATTTTGGCCTGACGTTCGAATAGCTTATATGCCCGTGTGGTCGGACGGCTTTGGAACCTCCAATCCCATGTGGTACAATAATGACTTGCAGTTATCCGTGCGCAAGGCCTTCACCTTCGTGCGGCCATTCGCGCATCCCTCATGCATGCCATGAGAGCGCCATTATCGCAGGCGCGGACCCAAGCCAAGCAGTGGAGCCATCTCCTTGCCCACCGTGTCCGTTCCTCACCAGCAAACAGTGTGCTTGCGGGAAGAAGATGGTGGATAATGTCAGATGTGCGCAGGAGCGGGTGAGTTGTGGTACCGTGTGCGGAAAGTGAGTTTTGTGTCTGTCTAACAGTGGTCATATTGAGTAACTTCCCTTTTGCTTCACAGGTCGCTAGCATGCGGTTTCCATCATTGCGAACGCCTGTGCCATACAGACGATTGTGGAACATGTACCGCTGTATGCGGCAAGTCTCGTAAATCATGGTAAGTTCTTCTCCATCTTCCATTCTGTCCTCTTCAGCTGATATAAATTCCCCCTTTAATCTAGCTTGCCAGCACAACACCCATGCACCCAAACATGCCATGCCCCATCAGCATGCCCTGAAACTGAAGCCTGTCTCACGCTCGTCACGCTCACTTGTCCCTGCGGCCTCCTCCGCTCCTCTATCCCATGTTCCCAAGCAAACTCAACCACCACGCTCAAATGCACTGGCGATTGCGCGATCAAAAAACGCAATGCGCGACTTGCAGACGCTCTTGGCATCAACCCCGAGAAGCACGAGGGTCTACAGGCCAAGGTCACTTATAATGATGACCTAGTGACTTTTGTGAGAGCGAACAGTAAGTTTGTGGGATTAGTGGAGAAGACGTTTGCAGAGTGAGTGGTAGTTTTTACGGTTGCCTGATGGACATTCTCACATTATCTCCATTGCAGTTTCATTACTTCTGATAAACGTACACAAGTCCTGCCGCACATGCCTCCTGAACGCCGTAAATTCGTGCATGATGTGAGTTCACTTTGTTTCTCCCAGTTTTTGAAACGTTGTATTTTGTGATACTAATATATCAACCGTGCATAGCTCGCGTCTATCTACCGCATGGATACACAAATGGTCGATCAGGAACCTCACCGAAGTGTACAGCTCATCCGGCGCATTGACACGCGCATCCCGACGCCACTTTTATCTGCATCCCTCCCATCTGCATCCCCGTCACCTGCAGTCCTAGGCAAACTCGGTGATTTGCGAGCCCCGAAAGCTGTGTTGGGTGTGACGAGTGGAAGTGGAGTGTGGGCCAAACCCCAACCAAAGGTTGCAGAAGCAGGCGGGAAGTGGACAGCAGTTGTCTCACGCCCTGGGTCCGGGAGTTCTTCACCTGCGCCTGGTGTGTCGTTGAGCTCGGGAGGGACTCAAATTGGTACTGCTACTTTGAATTTGAAGCCGAGTGTTGGAGCGTGGGTGTCGTCTTCTGTACAGCGTGCGAGAGAGGCAGCTAGTCTGGACATGGGCAGGGAGGAAGAAGCTGTGCCGGATGATTGGGAGGACGATGAGTAAAGTCGGTTAGTTGGGAGCTCGACACATCCTGGCGATGATGGGAAACATTAGTAGATAGATTTAGCTGAGCTGTGGTCGAGTAGACATAAGACTTGGATAGTCATCAAGGTCTGGCTCGACAATACATAAATACTACTTAAAAAACTGGCAAGGCAGGGAGATGAGGCACATTACAAAACCCTGTTCAAAGAGCTAAAATTCACGATCCCCAGGAGCTGCATGACATTGACATTGGAAAGGACAGCCGCCTCTACAGAATTTGACAAACTCATGGAGATGCCTATGGAATATAGGTATCACAACATCTGAAATTAGTAGGGCTCTTGCCTCTACTACTGTAAGGATTGAAGACCCGCTTCCACACTATTTATGAGAGTGCGGTTGGAACGAATATCTGACGGGATCCCGAGCTGCAGTATCATTACGATCTTGCAAAACGTGGTTGAGAGTGGAGGTGCCTCAAGTTGACGAATTGTACCATGAGCGGTACCGGGCATAGGCGGTACCCTCAACTGCTACTGCAAGTGACGCTAATAGATGGTGCCAATAGAATGTCAAAGAAGTGTTGGAGTTTCGAAGGGCAGAAATGTCACTGTCCGGAGCTACCTCTTGGTAAAAAGTAGCAAGACAGTCCTGTGTCATCTCCATGCCCTTCTTGATCATTGTTCTGACCTCATTCATATCTTAAAATGTCTGCAGCGAAAAAATCAATAAGGCGATCCTAATGAGTGGCTGCATATACTCACACCACGTACCAGCAATTCATTATTATCATCATCGACGTTGATCGGCTCGTCCCCCCGGACCCAAACGTGGAATCGAACAGAGGCGAGGCGAGGTGACACTATGTATGACCTGCGATCACTATGTGTTTATCGTGAGATAGTGCTGGATCGCCTTGAAGCGAATGAAGTGAAAAGGGCGAACGAGCCGATGGCTCCCGAGGTAGCACCTGCCATGCTTCCGACAAACGTTCAGGTGAGCGATATGGATGATGCTCGTCAATGACAACCATTATGGCCATCAGGACTTCTAGACAGTTAGCAATTTCTTCTTTGATTTTGCAAAGAACCGAATCTGTGTCTTGTGCAAATGCACATTCCCCGATGATATGGACCTTCCTACGCCCCACATGACCTCGAATCAGTACAACAATCCGAATCGACATATCTAGAAATTCAGAATGGTAAACTCCAACTCAAAGTTCATGAATAACGTAGTAAATAAAGCTTGCCGATTATGAACAAAGCCGAGCAAAAAGCCAAAGAGTTCTTGACCCAAGCGACCGAACGGAGCTTCGTGTATGTCACTGCATGTTTCGATGAGGAGGATGCGATCGTCCTCGAAGTAACTCAACCTACAGGGATTCGGTACATTATTACTTCATGCTGCTTATTATTAGTAAGCGCCGCTAGCGGGCCTTGCTCGATTATTTTACCTGCCATTTCAATCCATCAAAAGTCAACTACCAGCCTAGGAATATTGTCCTTACAGCAAGACCAAATAAACCGCTCCATTGTATTTCAATCATTGGATTAATCACATATGGCTCTTCGGCCAAGGCTGTAGTTTCTGTGGACCGTGACGTATAACAGTCGGAACTGATTGATCTCCCATCGTACGAACATATGGACCCTCTCTATCCTCCCATTCTGCGTCTTCCGCACTCAAGGTATCAACTGTCCTGTCTGTGGTACACCGCCAGGCTTCCGCGTATCATATATATGAGCATGAGAACCACTGGTTCGCTGATACCGTGTGGAGGAGCTTTTCTCTGGTGATAAACAATTGTGCTGAAACTATCGTGCACGCTCTCGTTACTGCGGGACTACATCAGGACCATCGGATCAGGTGTTAAGGCTGTATGTGGCGCTTATCGACCAGAGTTGCAGAGGATGCTGGAGATGCTCGATCAGGTAGAACAACGTCACGAAGCTGAATGAGCAAAGGTGGGCTGTTCTCGGCAAATCTGATCTTCCTTTATCAATAACCATTGTCCTTGGAGTGGCTTGCGCAAGGTCGGGCTGAATTTGAGGTGGAAATCCGGGAGCGACAGCATAAAATCGACTAGATGCAAGCTGAAATTGAGCAACTTCGTTCGAACCTTGCAGTTTCGGGGGCAGAACAGGCTGATATTTGCTATCCTCATAGTCACACTTCCAATCAATATTCCATACTCATGCAGGATTGTCAGTTTCCGTTCCAAGTTTCCTTGCAAGGCCTGCCTCAGACGACGACTACATGTGGTGCAGGGCGTGGTTCAGTTAAAGACAAAACTAGTGTCCTTTGGCATGCTCACCTCGAACAAGAATCGATTCTGCATTGTTGAATCCGTTGAAATCACAATACTGAGCGCCTCCAGTGAAGCATCACACCTAAATACGACCTTCGGCGACGGGAGGCTGATCTACAACGCTCTCAGTGACAGCGTCGTGACAAACTTCGACAACAAATATTAAATGGGAAGCAGTTGGGTGTCCGAGTTGACCGGTACGTCAATTTTTCATAGGCCTTGTCAAATGATCATTGATTTTCACCAGTCATGATCCTTCGTATCATTCGCATCGCACGAGATCGTCATTGAATTTCATAAGGTGCAGTTGCATCCAAAGCTTCATCTTGAGCGGAGTTGCAGTGTTGTTATTCCAACTTCCCTTTGGGTTACATCCGCAAAACTAACAGGTCAAGCTCTACAATGAGATTAATAACCAAACATACCGACCTCGTTCGGCCCCGTCTCACTTTTTCGTGGTGTTCAATGAGCCCAGCCTACTCGTACATATGTTCCTGCTAGTGTGGTCGATAACCTGCTTTGCAGCAACAACTTTGCATCCGGTAGCTCACTGGTAAGTTCCGTTATACTTTGGTGATAGTGATGCACCGCGCTGGGTGGCTGGTGTGCATGCCGCCGAGGAGAACAACTGTTCGCTGGAGGCATTACTTTTGTTGACCGACACATTTCTCATGCCAAGGTTATGTCAAGGGTTGGAATGGTCGGTCGGTCAAAACAATGGAAAGAATTGAACAGGTACGGACGTCGTTATCGATTGGTGACACAGACTATTAAAGACGTCATCAAACAGCTACAATACATCCTTTCACGTCGATAACAAAGTTTGAATCAGAATCACACTGCCATTCCTGTATGCACATCCTCATCATCACACCTCGGACTACCTCGGAGTTAGACCGCGCCTCGTCCTTGGCATTCGAGAATATAGCGCTAAGCTTGAGGCCAACTGCGATGCAGGAACGGACATGACTTCAATGGCATTCCAGGAGCGTATAGATGTGTCAACTAGCGGCCGCGGTAGTGAATAGCACGGGAAATGTTTGGAGGAGCAGGATAATTTTGCTTGAGTTTTCCCGTTCAAGTTGTATCTAGTTACACTGAGTACCGTACATTCATACCACAGTCAGTTCAGTTCTATGTATTCCTTCTGCGTTACATAACTCAACGAAGGTACATCATCAACAGCTTGCTCTACCTACGGCGACCACCCCCAGAGTTTTTGGTCCGTGTCTCACCGCAGACTCGATTCTTCGACTGGCCTCTTATCAACACGAGATAACTTCGAGTGTAGCAGCGATATCGGCATTTATATCTTCAATGAATCTCTCTTCTATTAATCACGTTGCTCCATCACCAGCGTTGTAAGCTCCCCGTAAGCATCAGAAGAACAACCGTTCCGAGTCCCTGGAAGCATTGCACAGCGCTCTAGCCTCTGATGAAGTGATCGTGATTTCAAAACTTCCATGCATCCCGATCTAGCGTTGACCACGAACGCCACCGGAGAACAATGCAATATAAAGACCGCCGAACAAAGGGGGAAGGAGTCTGAAAGGCCACAGTGGATCAAAGGGAATCATATATGACGAGTTGGTCGGGACTGTATTCAGAGCACTCAATCATCATTCCAATCATTTCACGCACGATGTCCTCGTCATTCGAGCAATTGTCAGTCTTATTCAAAGAATTTGTTCAAAGCCTCAAGTTCCAGGTTCGAAGCTACAATACCATTCTTCAGCGTTGCATAGCATACTAAACCTCACCTCAACACTATAGATTTCCTCGTCTACCCAGGAGTCTCAAATCGATATCGAGTGCCCCCCTAGAGAAAACCGTGAACAATATTACGGTTATCGCATCACCCAAGATTTCATTCTCGCTTTCGAGAACGGGATCAAGGAGTTCATCAATCCCGCCGATTTTTACGATCCCATGTGCGCATCGTTGACTCGTAATTGGCTTGTGAAGGAGTTGCGCCTCCGTCAGTTGGATTACAAGTGTTGTATCGGTCCGGTCTTAGAGCCTGAGGATTCGGCGGATGAAGACTCGGAGGGGGGGAGAGAAGGGTTAGCTGATGGAAAGGAGGACGATACAAAGACTGATCAAGATGAGAGAGATCCAACTGACCACGAAGACACAAAGGAGGACGACACGAAGGCTGATGAACAAGCATCGAGTCACTATGAAAACGAAAAAGACGATCCAAAGACTAACGAAGAAGGCGATACAACTTACTACGAAGATGAAAAGGACGACGATACAAAGACTGATGAAGAAGAATCAACCCAGTATGAAGATGAGAAGGAGGGCGACCCAAAGACTGACGAAGGTGATCCAACTCACTTTGAAGACGAAAAAGAAGACGACCCAAAGACCGATGAAGATCAGGGCGATGCAAGTCAGTATGAAGACGAAAAGGACGATGACAGCAAGACTGATGAACACGAGGCCATTATCAATTTCTATCATGAAGATACAAAGGAGGATGAAGATGAGGGCTATACAAGCCACGATGACGAAGGCGAAACCTCGGTGTTTGGAGATGCCGACAATGAATTTGAAGTCGAGTATGATGCAGAAGAGGTGGTGGTGGTCATCTCCGTTTGTTCAGACGATCCCGTCAACTTCCAAGCACGACCTACACAAGCGCAAATGGACATGATGACGACGTTGCTTGGCCAACCACCTCAGTGGTGGCTGAGCTATAGGGACATTTAAATGAACATAACCTTAATTACTTACAAGCTCCCATTTCCGAGTCACCCTGCTTTGTTACAAATGTACCTTAGCACTATCCAACCACACATGAGACAAAGGATATTGTGCGGAAGTGCTTGGAATCGTGTGTGTAATGACGATGTTCGGTTCGTTCGTGTACCCAAATGTGTGAAGAAATGGATTGGTACGATTGATCTTGATATTCGCACTACGTGTATTGCAGGTCTTGGCGTCTACCGTGACAGGGTTGAACGCAGCATCGATATGCACGGACAAGTATGAAGGATAACTTACAAGTTACATCATCTGTTCGATGGCACAACCACAGACCCGATGCATACGACTCGACTACACTCTCGTTTCGTTTTATTATTTGCCGGTAACTCATCGCTTTTGACTCTGGCAGAATTCCAAAAATTCTGCACCGTGAGCTGCTGTCGCCCGCCCACCCTCACCGCTCGTTCTGGACTTTCTCTACAGGTTCGAAACGATATCTTGGGTTGCAAAACCCTTCGAGTTTGGGCTCAAATAGCTTCACAAAACTATTGCTACTATTTGTACAATCGGATATCATTGCTGATCAATAGATCCAATTTCTTTCTTGCTGCTACAAAGGTTGAACTCTATGTTGACTGTTGTTATACAGTGCTCATTGTTCGATATATATTGACTTGTTCAATGTTTGGACCTGTCACACTGAACCGCGGCGGTGTCCTTCAATTAAATGCACAGTCTCTGCAAGAATGTACAACTTTGACATACTCCGTTGGGTTCCTTGCAAAATGCACAACTCGGGCATACCTGGACGTCGGAACTACCACCTTTACTAGTACGTTTAGTGCGTTCCTGATATTTACTCGTGCTTACATTCATACAATGATGTCAACTGCAGGCTCGACAACTAGTATTCTCCTCTTGGCTCCAACACTGCATCGACGTACTGTCTAGCATTAGAGTAGCAATAGACACGAATACACTCATCTGCACGGACTCTATCAATCGCGCGTCCGATCTCATTCCTTCGACCATCTTACCACTGAAATCGATAGTTCTTACCCGGTCATGCCTACAAGGACAGAACGCTCAAAGCCCTGCGCTTGGACATGCGAAGCACCTATCTAATTGTGGTATCGGTCAAGTGACTGCCTGTTGCAAGGCCTAGGCGGTCACGATGACAAAGACCTCCAAAATCCTGTCGAACCTCAATGTCAAGCATCCGTGTCAGTTTTTACTCAACTCTCCACATCGAGTTGACCTACATCGTTGTCTCTGGCAATTAACTCTATTATCGTGTTCACTTGATGTTGTAACAGATAACAAATCCTTCTAACGGATGTGGTTGCTTGAAGGACAATGCACTCTCGCCACATCCACTAGTAACCTCCACAAAATATCCCTGTACGAACTCCACAAGCGTCTGTCCACCAAAACGCGCAACTCCGCCGGCGTTTGTCCACCGCAAAATACAATGGCACGACCACCGCCAGGAATCGTTTATATACCTACTCCAGTACTTACCCAGCACCATCATCACCCCAAGTTCAATCATACATTCACCTCACACAGAATCAAGTTGTATCCTCACTCGTACTCTTCTTTAACCAATCATGCCTAAGGTAAGCCCAATCACGCGCATGCTTCATGCACTCACTTGAAGACCCTCCTGAAATATTTAGTCCTACGTTTGTCCTGCTGGCTGCAATGAAACTTTTTCCAAGTTCACCGACATGAAGAAACATGAGATCTTACATACATTGGAGTACGTGTTTCTCCTCTACGGCAAACAGCTCACCTCACTTATATTCGCTCACGCAGTGGCTACTTCTGCACCTGGCCCGGGTGTTACTTTGTGACAAGGATAAAAGCCAGCTACGACATCCATTCTGCTAAGCAGTACGTGCTCAATCCTCACTGTCATGGATTCCATCTAATGAACAATTTTATTGCATTTCATTTTAGTGCGGGCGAGGAACGCTACATCTGTCCTCATGATGCTTGTGACTACAAGACTCACAACCCTTCCCTCCTCACGAAGCACCGCAAGAAAGAACATGGCTATGTTCCTCTGCCGCGCGGTCGTGGTGCCCCCTCCGCAACAGGGTCCCAGCCTCCGGCACAGCCCCCGCACCCTGGTGCATCGTACCAATACCAACCACAGCCTACTCAATACCAGCTTCCCCCACCTATTCACAACCAACCGTTGGGATTTTTATACGGTTCAGCAAATACCGCGGACGAGTATACCATGTATACCGGACCCGTGAGGGCCCAAAATGGGTGGACTGAGGGATGTATGTGTCCTGAATTGATGCAGAGACGCCCTTCGGAGCTGCCAGGGTATGAATATATGCGTCATTAGTTTTGCATGACCTCGAGACTCTAGAACTATTTTGTGTCACTTTTTTCTTTCTTGATGATGTTTTTTTTTTTTTTTTGGTTTTTCGCTCGTTTATGTCTGGACGCGGCGCCCTTCCACTCGTTTATATCTCGTTTTTCACTTATCTAAAAGCACTTTACGATGTTTCATCTAAAGGCTAATACATTCTTTTATATGTAATCCGTTCCAAGTTATGAATGTTCCCTACAGTATATGTTGGAATTTGACCCCGGAGCAAGGTACGGTATAGGGTTTGCTTCTTACTCGATCTCAGTCCCAAATCAGTGAAGAAGTTGGTCGAAGTTATCCCGTACGCACACTGACAGATGTGTTTGTGTTCGAGATCTTAAGGGACGTTGTTACTGGGTCATACGCCATCATCGATAAGAGGCCTACTTGTAACACTGCATGGGTGTGGGCCCGGGTATTCATGTTTTAGACGCATGCTTCTAGAAAAACACAATTTAACATTCTGTTTCCGTTAACTTCCTGCCAGCGATGGTGAACATCTGAGGCCCGGGTCATGCAGGTGCGGAACGCAGTCAGTAGGTGATCTCATGACTGATGCGAAGTGGGACGACCACAACTAAATAACAACCCACAGCACCGAGATTAACAGGAGACTTCTGCATTACAATTGATATTTCCTTGTTGCTGCAATGTCTCCGTGTTCTACAACTTCGCCGTACGGTCCATCGAACTAGTCGCCAACATCATGCCATCTGGTGAGAAGTCCAGCAAGTGGATGTATGTGGAGTTGGCTTTGATGGCAGCGGTGAGGGATTCGCCGTGTCTCTGTCCCAGAAACCCCCCGTTGTCAACATCAGCTATTAATTATCTGTCGTGGGATGCTATGGTCACTGCCCGCACCCGGCCGCGATGCCCCTCAATCTTTTTCGATACAGTGCGATATTACGCAAAGCTGACCAGCTCCGATTGTGAACGAAGCATTGCGGAGAGCACACATCTCTGCACCAGGGTATCGGAACAAGACATTCCTGGCATACATGCATGAGAAACGGTTGAAGAAAGTAACGAATACCGATCAACCTGAACTCGACAGAAATATCACTCTCGAGAGCCTGCAAGTTCTCAGGAAACGGTTCCACGTCATCCACTACCTTATTCTGCAAACTGCTCCGCAAGAGAAAATGTCTCTCTGAACAGTGAGAAAAGCTTGGCGCTGAATGAGTTAGATGTTTGGTTGATGAGCGCGAATGATGCCAGCCAGAGAGGAATGGTCATTGGTTTTGCACTGCGCGCAGGGTGAAAACGATCTAGTTGATTTAGTCAGCTTCCTCAACTTCCAAGTCGGTATTGAGTTCCTGGTGTAGTTCTCACATTGGTTTGCGGAGGATGGAAGCGATACTCAAACGATCCTTGATAGTATGGGCTCAACGCAACTCTGGGAACCCGCCCGCATCGTCACCGACGCGCTTGGCAGATTCACCAAGTCTGGTCTCGGGACGCGTCACAATGAGGTTGTTCGACAAGACGCATTGACATACATGCGGTGACATATTCGCCAAGGTTACTACCTTTCGGTATGAAGGGTTATCGACCAAGTACTTAAGCCCTTGCATACGAACATAACATAATCTTCATGAGTCGTGGTAGCGGCCCAAACTACATGTCTGGCTCAGTGAAATCCTCACAGCACGGGCTGTTGACCTACCTAAGGAGCCAAACTCTCCTTTGCTTGTGCTGTACCACTGAAATATATATTGCGAGAAGCTGAGAATTGCAAGCAGGGGACCATCTTGCTGCTCGCTCAAGGCAGTAAGTAGAACCGAAATCTGAGAGAGCAGACGAATAACCGTCAGTACGACGTTCGTTGGGCTCTGGACGGTTTGCCAAGCGACGCTCAACGTAGAATTGTTTAATGGTCGTATTTATAGTTTATAGAAATGTCAATGCGGCTTCGGGCGTATTGGAGGAGACGCGTCGCGACTGTGCATGCAACGTGTCCTACTGCAACATGAATGAGTACTGTTGTATCCACAATCCATGTCTCTACCTGGGTGAGAGATAAGTGAGCAGTGTAGATGGAAGCAAAGGAATCACAAGACGCAGAAGTTGTCCGGAGCACCTGTGCAAAGGCGAAGGGCACATAAAACTTCTAGGCATACCATAAGGAGACGGCAGGCGTGAGGGAGGCTAAGACTTTGACTACCAAGAATACAGATAGTAGCAGCCAGCACTGTCCGATGCTGAGTATATCCTTTAAAATGCGCAGTACACGGAGCGTACCTGGTCATACGTCTCCAATCTTGATGAGCCTGGTATGCATAGCATATCAGTCTGGCGATCCTCATAGAGGTCCCATGCGCCGATGCGAGTGTGCTTGACACGGCAAGCATCCTCTGGGTTGAATTTACCTGCCCGTGTAGTTATCACTTCTCTCCTTCCGGCATGATCACCGTTCTCAACACAACGATGATTAGTCTTCAGACGAGTTATCCGAAGTTGTAGCTCCTTCGGTGACGGCTGAAGAAGAAATTGTGCCCGTGAAACGTCGCCCATCGCTGCTAGCTGAAGAATGTGTCCCCGATAAACGTCGATGTGCTTCGCACAGGGTCCAGAGAGGGAGGAAAAGAAAATAGTTATTGGCTGGTGTAGCTAGTGGTTTGTATCCCTACGATGAATAAAATAGTGAAGGAATAGTCATGAACCCACACAACTTGATCTAGGAGTCGAATGTAGAACATAGGAACGCTTGCACTGGCATGTCAGTCACTGGCCGGTCCAAGGCGTCGACGTGCACGTGATGAACGTTTGAACGTGACTGCCTATTTCTTGTCACGGTCCTTGGTGAATCAATATTATCTAATCATGATGGTGTTTCGAAATTCCAATTCCATTTATTCCATACACAGCTGTAAGTGAAGTTCGTCCCCATCCGGGGCCAGCGACTGTGGCATCGTGAGGTGGTGGTTCCTCACTAACTGAGGATTGTGCTAATTTGGCTTTCCCTGAATCCTAGAACTTGTATATACGCACTACACAGCTGCCTCAGGCTGTTGTCATAAATACCTCGATCGCGGCCTCCCTTGTTTTGCTCACCTACGTATTACATGGTTTCTGTCAACGATTGTGGTGAGGATTTGGGCAAGGTATTCGCAGTTCGTCGGAGGCGTCCCACAGAGAATGGGTGCACACGACGCAGCTCGTCAGTCACCAACTGGCATGAGGGCGATGGTTCCATCCCCGCAGACACCCATCACCCTCTCCCTTCAAATCGTTCGGCAATGCACCCTGTTTCTATGACTAGTGAACCAGGTCTCGACGTTTCCACCAACGTTTCTTCTGCCAGATACTCCTGGGTTGTATTCTCTGCTCGTGGAGCTTCCGACCCAGGTGCAATACCACTTACTGATCCTCCAATTGAGGATGCTATTGCTAGATTGTTGTCCATACTTCAGGTTATATATGTGAGAACTTATTTCATTATGAGGACGCGTCTTGATTTCACAGGATGTCAACAGAGACACGGTCAGCATAAGGCGGACCTAGATCATCTGACATTACGGCTCCATCGACTAGTTAACTGGTATTTGTGGAATGCCACAACCGCACGGGATCCATTTGAATATTCTCGGAGGGATTGCTTAGTTATGTTTGTGCCTTGTTTATGTATGCTTGAATTTGCTCAATATTGAACCGCACTCAGGATTCTTCAGGAGACCTCTGCCCAGCTGAAAATTCTGCATCAACGTGGTCTTTTGTATACATCTGTCATACAAACTATCGCTAGATGTTCCATTGAAATTGACCGTTATCTACTGGGGTGTCTAGTTGGGTTCCACTCTATATATTTCCTGCGTTTCACTCACCACTCCGCTTTTCTAGTGGTCCCAAATGCAACAAAGTCAAAATGACATGCACGATATGCGAGAGGGTCGTCAGAGCCACGAACATCCAGTACCCGTGAACTTCTACACCTCATTCCAGGTCCGCCTCGCAATGATAAAAATTCGGGAAGCTTACTCGTCAAATTCTCTTTAGCAACTCAATAAGATGCTCCAAGTTCTGTTTGAACGTGACTCGATTGCAGCCCGAAATAATGTTATTGAGGAAGGACAATACGATTTGTCCATTGACAACGGCACGCGATTGACCTCGCCTACAAGCCATGAATGGCCAAGCATCGAAGCAGGCACGAAGACCGTCATGAAGGTTATAATTGAACAACAAGTGACCTCTGGAGTCGACCACCAATGTCATTTTTGCGGCGCTGTGACTCGCCTTGGCGTAGAGACTATTATGCATCTGCTTCAACTATTCCAACGTCAGGCTGGTTGCTCTATTGATTGGTGAGTATGTTTGTCTTCTGGTTGTTGATGACGCCTAATACCTGGAAGTCAAATATGCAAGCGACGGTTTCAGATCTCCCATGTACCTGTCAGTGTGGAGCGAAGCCCTCGGCGTGTACCACGTGGTTCGTTGCACAGCTATCTCAAACGAAATCACTTCAATTTGTCTGAACGTCAAAAGTCTGACATTGTAAGTTGATATCTTGTGGTGCGGATAAGTCCTTCAGTTCTGACCTTGAATGGGCAGCTATTTGAGGTGGCGGATGGTATTGAATATCGTCAGTGTGTCCCATAGCCACTCATGCACGGAACTCATGCGCCCCTCAGTGCATAAGCAGGGCATCGTGCATGGTAATCTAACGGGCGTATGTTTCGATTACTTGAGTAGCGTACTAATGATTCTCACCGCACCCCTAGGACACCATATTCTGTAATGACTTAGGCCGTGTACGTATTGCGGACAATCAGATATTCAGCGAGCAGATCCCAGGAGATGCGAGGTACATTGCACCTGAATCTATTACACATGGTCATCGAACAGAGGCACCAAGACCATCAAAAGCCGGAGATGTATACTCATATGGCTGCGTCGCGATTCTGGTACGTTTTGGAGAAAAATAGCCTTCGATGCGTTTCACACAGGTATTCTCCAGGTGTTGTTGGGAAAGTTGCCGTACTGGTGGATTTCAGAAGAGGGCCAAGTGCTTTCGGAAAAATTAAAGGGCACAGGGCCTTTTGGTCCGACCGTGGAGGTATTATCTTTGCGAAGTCTCTCCTGCGCAGTGCCTCACCGAATTTTGGCTCGAAGATGGATGACGCGCAGTTGAACTTGGTGCGACAGTGCCTCTCTGAGGAGAAATCCCGTCTTTCAATCGAGAAGGTCCGCTACTTAGTCTTAGTCCAAGGTTTCGGGTGAGCTATCTTTTGTTGTATATCGCTGTTTGGCTCATCGTCTTTAGTACCGTTGATTTAACGAACTCAGTCCAACGGCTAAACAAGGATCACCAGAACTCCGGAGGGTTTGCAAATGTTCATAGGTGCAAGCTCCGTGTAAGAGACATCGATGCAAGCGTCCCACAATTGGTTTCCCGCTACCAGTTCTCTTCCATAACAACTTGCGATGACGTAGGTGCCTTTCAGTTGACTGTCTTCTACATTCCTTACATCGATTTAGGTCGCAGTCAAGGAAATAAAATTCGGTGAGAATCCAGACATGTTGAAGATCATCAGTGTCAGTGTCTGGCATGTTTTTTTTTTCTTGTTTTATTTTACTGAGTTTGGTCCGTCAGCGATTGTTCCGAGAAATTAAGCTATGGTTGAAACTTGAGCACGAAAATATTGTTCCTCTCTTTGGAGTTACGGATGGATTTGGTTCCCTCCCAGCACTCATCTCTCCATGGTTCCAAAATGGCACTCTGACAGGATACCTTCAGCGTAAGCATAAGACGCTTTCCTACAATGCAAAATTTGCACTGGTTCGGTCAATCATTCACCTCACCATATCCATCACGCTGATATTTCTTTAGCTCAGGGATGTAGCCCGTGGACTTCAATATCGTATGTTCAGCATTTTTGTCGTTGATGTGAGAGTTAATTAGCACTGAACCGGGTAGTCCACTCGCAGTCAATCATCCATGGAGACTTGAGCGGTGTGCGTATGCCCTTAAGATATCCATGAACGCCCAACTGAAGGTTCCTTAGAATAATGTTCTTGTTGACAAGAATGGAAAAGCAAGCCTTGCAGATTTTGGTCTCTCTGCCCTCCTTCCTGAAAGAACGAGTCAGGCATTATTGCCTACCAATCCCACGTGCACCGCGCCATACATGGCGCCAGAATACTTGATGTTCGATGATGAAGGCAACATGTCACTGGTATTTACTCCGAAAAGCGACGTGTACTCTTTTGGCGGGATCATGCTGCAGGTACGTAGCCCGGATGATCGTTACTGAATTAGCTCATCTTCCTGCAGGTTTTGGAGGGCAAGATCCCATACCATTATATTGCCAGATATGAAGCCATAATTCACTGCATATCACAAGGGATAAGACCCAAAAGGCCGCTTGTACCTGTGGTCAGTGACGTTGACTGGGATTTTATTCAGAGTTGTTGGTCGCGGGATATGGAGCATCGACCCTCTGACGAAGCCATCCTAGAATTTGTGGAAGGACGGGCTGTCCTGAATTCAGTTCATATGTAACTTTATACTGTAGAATAAATCAACCTTACCCTGGCCACCGCCGAGTGACTTTGATCTATAAACAACCCGCCTTAACATCGAGTGCTCAGCAAATAAAGCCCTTATATTACCAATCCCCGCCGTTCGCATGAAAGCATCCTTACATGAAACTAACCAAGCACCCGTTTAAGCTAATCCAAGCTCAAACCAGAGCAGATACTGTCTCAACAATTGTCCCAGACTAGAACTCGTGCAGTTTAAAGAGAGGGAAATCGTGAAAGATTCCAATCACAACTTTCCTTGCGAAGTATGGCTGAAGGAACAGTTTGATGCACTCACCTTCATCTACACGGTCTTTGTGAATGATATCATGATACCACAATTTTCCGCGCAAATGGTCCACCGTCCCCTACCTGCATGACATTGGACAACTGTCTTATGGCACAGCCTTTATATGTACAGAGAACTAGCAAGTCTACGGATACGTATGTGGGAGCTGGGGTTGTGGAGTAGAAGCTCTTGCCTCTACGGCCACTGTAATGATCCACATGATGCACCACACTTTCACGACCTGCCTTCATAATAGTGGGGAACGAGCACTAGATGACGGTTGGTTTTGGACTGCAGAGTGGTTATGACATTGCAAAACGTGGTCGAGGGCAGGGGTGATTCAAGGGGGCGAATCGTACCATGATCGGTACCGGTGATAGGCAACGTCCCAGATCCCAATCTTCAGGCCAGTCAGCAGGTGATTCCAATTAGGGCGGAAAGCAATGTCGGAGTCTTGAAGGGCAGTAATGCCCGGAGCTGCCTCTTGGCAGACAGTTGCAATACGGTCCCGCATCATCACCATGCCCTTCTCGATCATGGTGTCGGCCGCATCCATATCTCGGTTTGGAAACAGTGTCTGCAGGAAAGCCATCGATAAGGAGAACCTAATGAGTGTTTGCAGATTCTTACACTAGACGCCTGCAGTTCACCGTTATCAACATCGATGTTGATCGGTTCGCTCCCCTGGACCCAAACGTGAAATCGAACAGAGGCAAGGTGACACCATGTATGGCCTGCGATCATGATGGGTTGATCGTGAGATCGTACAGCATCCCCTTGAAGCGAATGGAACGAAGAAAGTGAGCGAGGTGATGTCTCCTGGCATAGCATCTGCCATGCTTCAGACATACGTTCAGGCGAGCGATATGGTTGATGTTCATCAATCACAACCAATATGACCATCAAGACTTCTGGATGGCCGGCGATCTCAAATTTAATTTTCCGAAGAACTGAATCTTTGTCCTGTGCAAATGCACATTCCCCGACGACAAGGACCTCATGACTCCAATAATTCTCAGTTACCGCATCCATTCGAATTGCCATGTCTGGAATGGCCGATGCAGATAGCTGAGAGTTCATGGATATCATGGTAAGCACGGGGTTGTCATCGTGAACGAAGCCATGCAAAACGGTACTGAATATTGAACTCAAGTGTTCTAATGGAGCTTCGTGTATGAGACTGCGCCTTTCGACGAGAAGGATGCAATCATCCCTAAAGTAACTCCATCTGCAAAAAGTTGGTACATTATTAGTGGCGAGAAGTGATCCATTCACCTTACCTTGGTCTTGTCAGTAACCATAGCCAATTGGAGTCAATGATGTGCGATATTTCTGAGTATACTTGATGATCAACATCAAGAAACTCCTGTTACAATAATCAAATGAGTGCTTGCACTCTGCTCATGAATTCAGACATACCGCATACTCTTCCTCAGGGGTTGACTCCATGATGAAATTCAGGATGTCACCGCATTGACCTTAAAGATCGAATGTAACAATAAGTGTAAGCCTTTGAGAGACGAGTTCAAGTCACAAATACCAAAATCAATGGTATCGAGGTTGGTGACTTGTCTGATAATGTCCGCCAAACCAGCTGATGCTGGACTCCTAACAGCGGAAAGCATAGTGAAAAACAGTCCGATCCTGCTCTTATGTACAAAATTGGGTGGGTTGATCTCCCTTAGCCAGCCTGTAGAAGAAGAGGGGCGACTGCTACTCGGAGCTACTGGGTCAACAAGTTGTCTTTCTGTCACCGAAATTCTGTGACAGCGTGATGCCACACGTGGTGACGGCTACATGGGCACATCCCGAAAGCTTAAAGTAGAGAAAGGTGAGCCTTTCGGACTTCGACACGAGGCAAGAAATAAACGATGTGCGAGGAGTTGGTTGGTCCTCTAGTAGCTGACCTGACCTCGTTAAATGTTATTTCCGCAGTGCGTCCCGCTATGCCCCACAGATGCCGCCCTAGTAGGAGAAATTAGTAACGGGGTCTGGCAGGAAAGCGCGTCGGCAGCCACCTTTAAGTTGTTGAAAATTCATGGCATACTTCAGCACTCAGTTTGCGTGTTATGTGGTGAAAATTCTGTGTAGGTATGACGCGTCTTTGAGAGGGATCGAAATTTTGTTGGAAGGTAGTATTTACTAGTAGACTTGTCAGGTCTTGACGTTTCCTGGTCAGAGAATGAAAAAAATTGGATTTGCATCCTCCTCGTCGATCTAGTTTAGACGAGTCGGAAGGGAGACGGTCATTAGACTGTAGTTGAACGTTAATACGTCTGTGCTTCGTCTAGTTGTGCCGAGTAACTGTCTACAGTCGAGCGCCGTGGAACAGCTGCTTCACGAATGTTTATCACTTTCTCCTTCCACTTAGACGAATTCGTGCTCACCAAATACAATGTGATGCGGTCTCAAAGATTCAGTGCTTCAGGAATCAGCACAACCAGTACTCAAAAGTTAACGCTCAGACAATGCACACACGATGTATTTCAATTCCTAGGAGCAAACAAGTCATCAATGATAGTACGAGGCGAGTGATGTTACAGATTCAGTCAACTAATTACTACGTCTTGTTCAGAACTTCACCTCCCCAGATGTTTCACCAGCATATGTGCATGCCATGTGGACTCGTAACATGGTGTTTGTGTTCGGATCCTCTGTACTCCGCCCTTCATCAACATACCAGGATGATGGGCATACCCACTCGATGTTCTTGCCCCACAGATCGAAGAATTTTTGGATAGTGGTTTGAGGCTGACCAGAAGCGAGCAGGTATTCGTAGACTGCACGCCATGCACTGTCCAACGCACCAACAACCCACCTGCAGGTGACATTGTCTTTGAATTGTAATAATCCCAAAGACAACTGCTTTTCACTCACGCATGACGGGTGCTGATGGCCTCTCCGGCGAAATGGAACCTCTTGTTGGCATTTGGAACACTGAGAGCCGTGTATAAATCCTGGAAATCTCCAGGCCCAAAGTACGCAAAGGCACCTGTAGCCGAGCGAGTGAGAATCGATTAGATCATGTCAATATTTATAGATTTACCCATGGTGAGCGGGTCGTAGTTCCAGTCCCACGCATGCATGTCCAAGTATTGATCCAACAAGAAACCATAAGTGATGTTGTGTACTTCTGCGAGATTGCGCAGTACGAGTTCCTTTAGTTGCTCGATGTATTCTGTTTTTCCAGTGCTGATGAGCGCTCCCAAGCGTTCTGCGTCGTTTGTCCAACAGTAGCTCGCAATCAGCACTGTGGATGGTGAGCCAGAATCGACCCCGTAGGAAGGGTAGACGATAGTTCGAATGGGAAGGTCAGTGAATGATTGACCTCCTACGATACCGAATTGGTCCGTCCACCAGGCTGATTGGAAGCGGACCCCGACTTTGATTGAAGGACCGTACTGTAGTTTGCGCAATGCATTTTTCTGCATCACGTTTAAACCAGCACCAGAGAGATCAATCGTGCGCAGGCCCGGCAGAGGGATGGTCGATATAACATGTGAATATGTGCGGCTAGATTCGCCCTTCACAGAAACCTCCATGGTGTCTTCACCCCCCTGAGAGATGCTCGTGACGCTCTTATTGAACTTGATGAGATCATTGGTGCCCTTAGCAGTGATGTAGTCCGTCATATAATCGATGAGTACGTGAGAACCGCCTCTGGGTACGGGATGTGTGAGAGCATGAGTTCAGAGACAACAGGCGCGCATACCTGAAGCACTTCCATTCTACCTCTCCGATGACTTCCGACCCGGCCTTTGCGAACGCCAGCGACTCGAGAACCCCTTCAGTTAAACCGCGGTCATACGAGCCGGTGCTGTTGTCGAATGTCTCGCACCAATTGATAACGTTGGTAGTAAGATGCATGGGCGGGAGTTCGAGGCTGACGCTAGGAATGTACTTGAACGACATGTATGCGCGAAGCGAGTATGCGTCATTCTGCTTCATGACGTCCCACCCCTTATGGACCTGCTTCTCCAAATCGTTTATAAGCATGCGGGCGAATGGCTCAACGACGTCGTCGACAATCTTCTCTACTCCCACTGCGACATACTCGGACTCGACACCCATTTCCCGGGCACGGAAATCAGGAGGATGCGATGTATCAGAGACTTTGTAGCGTTCATTGTTGAAGTAGAGGAAAGTTCCTCCTGCCCTTGCCTTGTAATAGTAATCGATAAGTGTGGACTTTAAAGGTACCTGACCATCGTTGAGCTTTGGGTAGTTGATTAACTCGCCCAAGCGCCTCATAATACCGGTCTTGTAATTGCCATCACTGTCCTTCTGCGGCAAGGGGTACCTCATGGCGCCAACATCCTAGTTGGCAGGAGAGAAGAGAGGTTACATGGTAAACATCATTGGCGCAGCAGCATTAAATGAGTGACATACGTAGTAGTCATATTCTTTGCTATCCGGAAACTTGTAGGTGAAGAGGCGGCCACCAGTGTGGTCTGACGCCTCCAAGATCTCGTACTTGATGTCCAGCGAATCTAGCATGAGGGCGGTGTATAGACCACCAACTCCTGCGCCTAAAATTCCAACTGGGTGGCCCGTCTTGCGAAAGCCAACCTTGGAAAGCGGTAGCTGGGGAGTCTGTTGACGACCAACCCGGGAGAGTCCAGGAAGCTTTTTGAGAAGAACGCCATCATAATCTTCGATGATATTTCGACCCCAGTAGCCTAGCACGTCTCCTCCAAAATCCATGGTAAGCGTAAGTGTTATTGAAGGTGGGATGTGTTGGATAAGACTCGTCTAGTGTGAACAAAACCGAAACCCACCTTATATATTGAGCTTTTCATTCGGAGAATGAGAAGGATTGACCAATTCTGTGACCGCACAGCGCAAGGAATATTTGGATAGGAACACTCCGAGTCGTCGTTGCTCCTATGAACTCTTTGAAATGGCTGTCTGAGGCAAAGTCTAGGCAAAGTCAGGGACATCAGACTTGACCCCAGACGTGGCCCCAGATCGGCCGCTCATGCTGATTCCTCCATCAAACTCAATTCGGTGGGCCCCGCATGTGATCTATTTTCAGTGGTCAGTGAAAACACGATCTATGCTAGAAATCAGTTCCAAGATGATCAAAGGGCCTAAAATACTTATGTGAATGTGGTCAGGACGACGTTGCAGAGATTGGACACGAAGTAGTTGGCAATAATCAAAACACGATCACCAGTCAGAACTTAGAACTATGCCATCCCAATATGTTGTTTCTATTTGTTACTGTCACTTGTGAAAATTGGGAACACAGCCAAAGTACTTACATGTCCCATTTGGCCCATCCCACCGCCCAGTCTTCAACTAGAACTATACAAATGACCGTATTTATAAGTTCATACATCCTAACCTTAACAATAATGTCTGCTGAGCCAAATGCCGTTACATAGTACTAGGCAAGAGGTTATCGGCACCCTAATACCTGTCAAGACTCAATGTCAATGACTCAGAAATCGAACATGAATGGTAAGATAGTTACGCCTTTATCAACTTCTCGGATGAGGACCTTGCTTCCATATTACCATGACATTGCGCCATGATCCATGACTGAGGCCGTTTTAAATGGTTCTAATCGGTTCGAAATGTGGTCGAGACACACCTTAAGTTTTAACTCGGGAGGAACTCAGGACTGCTTCGAAACTTGTCAGATGATATGACCAGTTGACTATCTAGATCAAGACTGACCTTGCGGTTGGAATTTTTCTGCCAATGATATTGAGAACTTCTACATCCTACTACATCCGAGCTCCGTTCCGATCTTAGGGAACGTATAACGTAGTAGGCCCGGGAGTAAGCCTGTTGTTTGACAAGCCAGAGGTGGTTTAAAATCATTCCTCCACGAACAGAATGTGGAAAGGTGTTGCCACCGCCCATCTCAAACTTCGCGAGCGGATTGAGAAAGAAGGAAAGATGTTTAGGGTAAATCTGAGCCTGAACTTGGCTTTCTGGCATCTGCCAGCGATCCGAGCTAGAAGTATCAACCCCACACGGGCAGTATCAAATCCTCGAGCGTCATAAAATGAGTCTGCAACTTGGCAAGTCGCAGTCTGAGGAATCAGGATCCCAACACGGCGAGCAAGGTATCGCCCTGTATCGCCGCTGCATGCGATTGGCGGCCCTTCAACTTGTCGTATTGGGTCCGAGTCATCAGTGGGACATCATGATGGTCGTGATAAGTATGACGGCTACGAATGGCGGGAAGCGCATGGATGAATTTGCATGTGACTTACGTGCGTGCGCTCTTCTTCAAAACCTCGGTTACACGGCGGATTCGGGCTACATTTTAACTGCTCCGCTGCCCATTTGTTTCCCCAAGTCCGGATCCTACTCTTGTCGTGGGAGCAAGTAACGAGGAGACGGGTACCACGGATGAACACTACCTCGTTCACCAATTTCTCATGACCTTAACTTTTAAGCGTCAATTCGAGTCTATGAAGCATTTCCTTTCGAGTTGGCGCTTGCGACGCTACTTTGTAAGTGCCAGTGATGGCCGCCAT
>MU177948.1:23700-51434 GCA_016695465.1 Suillus americanus | reverse complement strand
ATATCTACTATAACGTGAAAGTTCGGAATTGAAGGACAGAAAGCCTAGCGGGAGCTAGAAGCAGACAAACTCGTTCGTCCGGTGCGTGAAAGGCACGGGAACCACCTTGTTAGAACTGCAAGACATCCGATGACTGGAGCGTGTCTAACGGGGAAGAGGGTCTGTTACTAGTAGCTGCGATGGTACTTCCGGTCTACAACGTTACCATGAGTCACTGGGGTGGCTCCGCCGATTACATTGGATGTCCCTGCTGGTAGCGTGCTGCTGCTTGAGGCACCAGCCTGAGCGTGGGTTTACTGGACAGGAGGATGTGGTGGCTGCGCCAACCTATGCCTTTCTCCACTGTGGGCATTAGCGGTGCGCTACGAGACAATATCAGCATCACGAGACGAATATCCAAAAATTGGGAAAACTCGCATGTTTGTGTCGTGTCGCAAAGACGTCCACAAGGGGAGCCCTGCGTTGGCGAGGAGGAAAAGAGATGATTCACCATTGGTGAACGAGGTAGTTTTCATCCGTGGTACTACCCGTCTCCTCGTTGCCATTGCTCCCACGACAAGAGTAGGATCTGGACATGGGGAACAAGTGGGCAGCGGAGCAGTTGAAATGTAGCTCGAATCCGTGTAACCGAGGTTTAAGAAGCGCACGTACGTGAGTCACGTTCAAATTCATCCATGCACTTCCCGCCATTCGTAGACGGCGGTCATACCACTAGGCCAAGCCCAGAAAGTGCAAAATTCACGTACGCCTCACCTAATATT
The DNA here is from genome assembly GCA_016695465.1 of Suillus americanus. Classification (NCBI taxonomy): domain Eukaryota; kingdom Fungi; phylum Basidiomycota; class Agaricomycetes; order Boletales; family Suillaceae; genus Suillus; species Suillus americanus. The sequence goes on along the minus strand of MU177948.1, from coordinate 50,673 downwards.
GTACCCATATAAACAGGCTAGACAGCTCAACTTTTGTTGGCACCTCTAGGTCTCGCAGAACATCAATGAATACAAAACAAATACAGCACTTTTCATAACTATGCGGTTTCGAACTTTTGAGACTGAGGAAACCAGAACCGTAAAACCGCCAACTGAGCCACTGAACACGAGAACAACAGTCATTGACACCAGGTAGAACTCAAGGTTCCTCCAAAAATTTCTTCACCTCTGCTTGGATGAACTCATCATCATGCACGTTCATCCCTGCCCCAGCTACAGAATATCAGCAAGGTGTAGTTCAAAGCAGATAAATCCCGACAAACTCACCCATATGGCCCCACTCAGAATCGATAATGACTAGCTTTGCGTTATTCAAGAATTGCATCTCATTCTGACTGTCCTCCGGCTATCCAAGGAGCCATCAACCCAAACCCAAGTAAAAAAGGTGAAGGACTCACAGCGAAGCACAGGTCTTTCTTGCAAGGCATGATTAGACCTCTAGCTTTGATCGCTCCTAGACAGTCCACAAAGTTACTTCCATTACGGATGAGAGAAACATCCCCCATTTGCCATGTGTTCAAAAGTGTCAGTAGATCGTTGGCGTCCCACTCTAGAAAAACGCCTTCCGAGTCCTCTCTTAAGAAGTCGTTGAGGCTCGTGTGTCTAGTGGTCCTATTTTTTTAAAAAGAGAGCGGAACACAATAAATGACACACCTTCCATCGAAGAGATAACCTTTCTTGGCATACCACTGCGGCAATTTTAGTATGTCAGTCAGCTAGAGGCGCGGAAGCTCACCGCCTGGCTATATGTCCATGCGCTGAGTGCACGGCCAAATGCCCGGATACCATGTTCAGGAGTACTCTTATAGTGGCCATCCTGGAAGTCTTTTGAGGCTGAAAGGGCAGCTTTAAGACCTTCTAGGGCGCTGTGGTCGGATCAACACAGACACAAATGTAAGGTGTCTAAAGGTACCATTCATTGTGAGGACTAGTTCGAGCAGATCCACAGATGGGGATGTATCTTGACCGTGGTTAGAAAATTTTAGAGCTGCTCAGTCCTCAAAAACATACCTTTCAAGGAAGTCAGGATACATGACGGACCAATAGTATGCCTGCAACGCCTCAGTAAAATCATCGTTACTCTTTACGAACGCCTATACCTGCTGCGCGCCCATTGAAAATCCAATCACGCAAAATACTTTCTTGACACCAAGCTTCTGGGTGAGCACAGCGTACTGTGCCCGGCTGAACTATGTCAGTAACTTCGACTGTTTAACATGGAACAAACTCACACGTTGTCTTCGTATGTGACGGTAGGGAAGTAGGGGCCGTTGTATGGCGCAGGCTACCGTCATGATGAATTCTTGTGCTAGACAGTACTCTGAGGAAACTCACTGTGTTAGAGGGTGAAGAAGACTAAAGCAACAGGTGAGCCGAGCTTGACCACGCCATCTTTACATCATGTAGCATACCTCTCCATTGGAAAATAGGGCAATGGTCACCACATAGTATTTACGCGGATCCAAAACCTATCGTAGGCTAGTGTCGGTCGGAAAACAAGATCAAGCTACATGACATTACCTTGTCTTCCCCCACCATATAGCTTTGACCTAATAATTTTGCTAATTCCAGCCATCGCATGAGAAGCACTTTGGAAGACTCACCGTCAAGCTTTCCCTTATAACATGTAGGAAATACGATAACTGGATTCTTTGGGTCGCCGAATGTCTGGTATGCAGTGATGGCATCAGGCAGTACACCACCTGCAACACGGAAACGCCCGTGGCGGTAGTATTGGATTCCAGTGACCTGAGACATGGTTATGAGCGAGGGATATTGAATCTATCATAATCAGTGAATAGGTCGAAGATGATATAGCATTTTCAGAATAGAGACTCGGAAGAGCTGTCGGACACCGGCACTGTTAACTTACTAAGAATGCCGGGTGAATCGTGGGTCAACGTGAGTCAGGCCCTGATAATGTCGGAAACTTGTTACGGCATTTTAATCCATTGAAATGACCTGACGACACGGATGCATGTCATGATCAAACAGTCACTTAGATATCTGACCAAGTGATATCTTTCAGGCTATTTTGAAAAGCCCTGCTCAACCATTACTACAGCTGTTTGCAGAACGCTACTACTAGGGCGGCCAATCCCCCAAAAGAAAACACGAGTCGGCGAGAACGAGCTTTCAACTTCCGACAATCAATTGTGTTCGTTACACCCCCCAGAAATCTGTGGTGTTTGACCGGACATTGTAGTAATTCAAACAACGCTACGATTGGCCTGGTGTTCTGCAACACCACAAACAACGATTCAATGTTTTAATGAACTGGGAGACGTCAAAATCATTTAAGAGAACAGATGACTCGGAGGTTGTGCTCTTTTTTGGGGCTAGTTTTGTGCGTCTAATTCCATTCTGCATCATGATATTACTGGTAGTTGCAGGGTTTGTGGTTACATCCAATCACTAGCGCTCTGATGATCGACGATCTCTTAGTGAGTGATATCCGGGCACGAAGTTGACGAATATAGAGTATTCTATCTGTGTGGGTCGCAACTATTCACGAAACCGACAAGCTTACTCCTGCGCCGCAGTCGCTTTATCAGACTATCATAAGTCGCCTCGTACGTCACAGCAAATACGATACTCAAATTCATGCATAGCCTACGATGGGTGGCGTCTGAATAGATACTAGCCCAAATAATGATGCGGTGCCATGCTCACTGGAAGAGATGTGTGTAGTGTGGAATCGGTAGTAATCCATGACAGGCTTCCCTTGTTTTCGAACCATTGGAGCAAGTGCAAGTCTATTATATTGCTCGTTCTCAGTAAGTCGCAGTGCTGTTATATCTAACAACATTGGGTCGACGGCGATCAAAACCTGCCACCCACTGGCAGCGCAGCCGCCTTTTATCTTATAAGAGTTCTGTTGATGGAATTACTAATAAATACCCCCAATTGGCATTCAACTCTTTTAATTTCATCAAGTGAAATGTCTTCTGGGCAGACGCTTGCCCAGATGAATCTCACGTGCATATGGCTAGAGGCCATACTTTACGGTAGGATGGAAACTTTGGTAGGGATATTGCAAATGCTGAACACTTTTGCAGGAATCAAGTAATTCGTTCACTTCCCATCAGGCATGGGTGAATCTGAATAAAAATCATAGTTGCATGTTGTTCGGTGCATGTGTTTGTATCATCTCAGGCGGGAGTCCAGCCAACAAGTGAATATTCACGACTGTCCTCTCGTCTACGCCCTGATTTGCTTATAGCAGGCTTCTGCTCTTTGCTACCTCCTTTCAATTCGCGGTGGCAACTGCGCATGTGATATTGATGTTTGTACAAGCGATGATTGCATTCACGAACCCAACGATTGCTGCTACCCCTGACGGTGCAAACCTGTACTATGCAGCTACCGGAGGAAACTACATTTCTTAGCCAGCCAGTTGGTCTACATCGTCAACGTGAGTCTGAAATTTTATCCCGCTCGCTTGATTTTGAATGAAATAATTGCCGATGCAGTCATTTGCTCAAGAAGTGCTTTTGGTCAGTACATGCAGGAAGAGAGTACCTACATTTTCTCATGCATGGCTCTTTCAAAGATACGGAGACTCTACATCGTCTGGAATCAGAATTTCAAAGTTTGCATCCTGCCGGTAATTCAGATTATAAGATTTGGACACTGTTAATGATACTGAACTGTTTCTTTAGCTCATTAAGTGGGTAGCTCACTGTAGTACGCATCCATCTTCTATTCGCTGCATTATCAAGTAAACATGATTTCCCACAGCTGCCGCTTCTATCGCCGTCGCCTGCTCGCACCTAAGAACGCCAGCATCTTTCGCATACTTTTCGAGTTTTCGCATTGTCTGGATGGTCACTCGAGATGATATTAAATGTTACAGTAACTGCCGGTATCGTGTACCATATCTGGCGAACAGGACAACAGAAGCACCATCATGGCGATCGTGGAATCCGGGGCGCTCATCACAACCTGTACATGCGTGATGTTCTGTTTATGGGTAGCAGGTGATGTTGCAGGGACGGTAGCAATCAATATTGGAATACAAGTCGCTGTAAGTCCCCAATTTCCGAGCGCCTACAAACGTGATGACTGATCAAGGTTTAAATATAGACAATGACCCCTCTTCTCGTTATCGTCCGTGCTGGACTTGGACGCTCTCATTTCAAGCTTGGATCGTCTGGGAAATACTCATCTTCCCACTTTAGATCCTTGGAGGTCAACGACGAACGTTGTTCGTTCACAAATTACAGTCAGCGATTACCCAATGGATGTCATATCTAAAGGCAAGGGTGCGGGTGCGGGTGCGGGTGCGGGTGTGGGTGTCGTCGTCTATAGCACAAGAGGAAATGATTAGGTAGGAGAGGGGTGCTAGTCTCGGAGGATGTAGTATTAAACGATATGGAGGATACGGAGCCGCTGGTCGGGTTAGCTTCTCACAAACGACACAGATAGGTATGAGTGTCAATGTATCAGTCGAGATCACTGGAGACATGTATCTCAAACGATCTTCGAATCTGGTTGCATCTCGACACCAAATTGGGAGTCTGTTGGAGACTTGGCACATATAATCGGTGAGTAACTGCGACGTTGCGAAGCCTATGTCCAAACTGAAGATATTCTGAATGAAACTTGTGGTTGGGGCATGGTTAGGTAGTTCGCACTCGAAGCACTGATGGAAAGTTTCCGGTGAACGAGCAATCAAGTCGGCGCCCATGTGTCGAGTTGCATACAATTATCAATTGACAACGAGCAGACGAAGCCCAAAGGGTAAAGGTAAAGGAATATGTGTAACAAATGCAAGTATGTGTGCGACAGTGCGTAAGGGTGTGTATCGTACAGTATTAAGTCCAGGCGTAGCATAGCATAATTCACTCACTGAGATCCAGTCTACATACCGAAGAAACAGTCCAAAACATGAGAAATTCACTCTGCCTCCGCATCATAATCCTCATCCCAATTCTTCCTCGTCCCGTCCCCGTTGACGCTCAGCCAGGCCTCAAGTCTACGCCCCAGTTCCCCGCCCCGCCCACCACATATATCTCCAGTGGTATTCAGCATCTGCTCCTTCTCCCGCTCCTTCTTCAAGGGTATGTGCCCAGCCTTCTTTCGTCGCTTGAATGACGCAGCCTGCAGAGCACCGGAATTAGCACCGCAGCTGCTCGTCTGACTCTCTGCACACACAGGCGCACTTGAGGCAGACAGCGCATCTGCAGTACATTCGGCGTCTTTGAACCATTCGTCCTCAGTGTCCTCGGGCCCAAGTATACTATCGACGAGGCCTTCCTCCCATCCGTCCCATTCGGCACACCTGTGAGCCATGCGCAGCCGTGCACCGATGGCTTCGTAATGTAGCCACTCTTTTGCGACCGCAACAACATTCACGGGTTTAGCATTGTTCTTTCCTGGTTGCGTTGGCCGAGGGGCTCGGTCACGAGCCAAATCCTCGACCGCTTCTCGGAACATACCAGTCGTGAACGGACTGGATTGCAGGAAGGTTGGAAGATGCGCACATGCCCAGAGTGGTCGGGTAGTTGTGGATTCCCAGTCAATAACACATGTCTGTTTAGGATCACTTATCAGACCGGAAAACACATGCAGGTGGGCAAAACTTACTATTTTGGTGGGGTCGTTTTCGTCGACAAACACGTTCTCCAGGCTTATGTCGTGACAGTCCAGACCGAACTCTTCTGTCTCCCCAGAATGATCCCCGCGCGCCCCGAGTCGCTCCATTATGCGCATCCAGCGACCCATCTCCTTTCGTACAGATTCTTCTCGTCGCATGATGTGGGCGATTAGGAACGTGCTTCTCTGCATGCGCCTGTAATCCCTGTACATGACATCACCAGGGCCATCCCATTCTTCCTCACTCTCCTGTGCATCCCATTCATCACTGTCGTCACTCTGATCGCCGGGTACTGCGTTCAAGTGATGATGCCGGGAAGATTGAATTTCATCCGGGTCAAGATGTAGCCGGTGCGGTGCTGACTTGCCCTCATTCTCAAGAACCACGCCCCGGACCTCCCGGTCCACGCACGAGGCAAGATATGAATGAGTACTAGACCACGGACCACGGTCAATCTCATCTGGATGGGAGAGATCCCCGCGATTTGATCCGAAGAAGGGCCATGACACGATGGGACCAATATGAGACTCTCTAGCCGAAGTTGGCCGTGAGACTGTTCTGGCCAGGGGTTTTGTGGCATTGGAAAAGGAACTCATTGATATCAGTGGCATGAATTTAAAGCCGTTAATTATAGGACGCGTTGCAGTTGGTGTCGGAGAGTTTGATGACCCGACCGGGAGAGGGGTGGGTGCGCCTGTACCTGCGCCCTCTAGATATAGTGATCCGATGTGTGAGAAGCGCTGTGCGAACAGGGGTACTATGATAGCTGCAACATTTGCAAACAGAGATTTGAGTTCTTCGTTAGAGAGCGAGTAGTATACGCGTGACAGGGGAACTCCTTTTGCCTAATATGGTATGAGACTCAATGCATTCGACATGACAACGATGTGATAAGACGTACCTTCGACATGAGGATATACTCTCCCCCTAGGCGATTGTAAGGATTTGCATCATAGTAATAGACATCTGGAACAGGAATGGATGTCTGTTCGCGAAGGTAGTGCATGGTAGCCACCTCAGACTCGGTTTTGAGGCGAGGCATGAAGCGACGAGCGACCCGAGCAACCAGCTCGCGCGTGTCGACAAGAGTAACGAGATATGCCTGCAAAACGTCAAGATAAATAGGGTCGCCCCACATTGAGTTATCTACTCGCCTTATGGAAAGTTCCTAAGGTTGTAATTTAGAGCCTTGGCAGTCCTAGAAGACGAGGATAACGTACCAGAACTCAAGAAACTTATTCTCCCGACTTCACAGCCCGTCATTTCTCGTACGACATCTTTAAGAACTCTTCGGTCGACTTGAAAGGGTTGTGCGCCATGTAGCGCTGCGTCTGCTTTAGCCTCGAGCCGTCGGTCGTGGTGTTCAACATCCCAATCCCATTCGATGACAGACACCGAGGTCGATGCCTGTGGTAATGGAACAGTGCCAGGTAGTAGGGGGGTGTCCTGCGCAACAGCGTCGACATGGTCGCCGTGGCCGTTGCGCTGCATTGTCACCTCTGGTTTCACTAAACGTTCAATGCGAACAAAGGGTCTGCTTAATTTGTCCGAGTGCGCCAGACGCAAGTTGTAGGGGGAATTGACGGTGTCGAGGGCGAACCTTGGATAGTGACAATTCAAAATCAAGGAGCAGATAGGTGCATCAGGTTTCTATACGTACCTGCTTGATGTGCTCGTAATCTCTTTCGGTAATGCTACGTATTTGGCCTTGTTTCCGTGTATCTCGGGTATAGGGACAGGCATGATCCACTTGTTTCAAGCTCTACTGCCAGAGGACCAGAGTATGGTTTAGTTGGGCATACGGTAAGCCTGACCTGTTGGGTTTTTATATCCTATAGGTTTCTGGGTTCCCCGGAAGAAACTCCACCTTGGCACCGCATGTATTTCATTGTTTACGGAATTGACGTTATACGCAGCACTTATCGTCTTTTGTATATTTAGCTCCACTAATATAACACTTTGACGCCGTGCACTCTACCCTGCATCAATCAAGTGGCGTATGGATCATGATGTGGATGGTGAGTTGCATAGTGATACAATGTCAATTCATGCAGGGCAGTCTCTAGAGAATCTAGTACTAGAGCCTAGAGCTGTGCCTCTAGGTCCAAGTACCCGACGGGCCGAGTAAGTAATAAAGCAGCAGGCCAAGCTTGGGCCAAGCACTGACTAGTACCCACTCTCCACAAGCCCGATCAAATCCAAGGCCGCCCAGCTAAACTATGAGTAAACCACTAATCTGATTATCGATGATGAATCGCTCTGTCAAGTTCCAATCTGGGCTCTGCCCAGCCAATCATATCTCCTTGATCACCAACGCTTCATCTTGCTGCCCCTCGGTTGCTTATCGTGCGAGTCAAAAATACACGAAACAAGTCTTCAGTAGACTACGTGCGGTAATAAATCGCCCGAAGGGGTTCACGGTCGCCGTTCCACGAGGCTACTTAGGCACATAAGTACCCATCTTCGTGGCGCTGCCAAGTGCACTGCGGCTGCTGCGATCAAGTACGAAAAGACAAGATGAAAACCAAAATAAGTATACACCGTAAGTGAATTACAACATTGTATGTACAACAATCAAAAATATGCCACTAAACCACAACAGCTAGAGCCGCGAGTCCTGCATGATAAATAGCATCAACACCAGCTTGAGTCATACAACCTCAAGGAGACCTTACATACGAAGGCTCAGTACAAATAACCTCATCTACCCTCTTCTTCAGCCATTCGATGACATCCTGTCCCAGTGTTGCACAATCGTACAACTCCAGGTGCTGGAGTCTCGTCGGGATAACACCATTCACCATCGTTGCAGATCCCGACTCTGGATTGCGAGCCTCCACAAGCTGTACCAGCTTCGCAATCCCATCAGAATGCGCATGACAACTTTTCATGGCCACCGTCGTCAAATTCGGGCATGCCCAGTGGGTCTGTTCTTCGTCGGGCATTCCGAGTGCCGACAAAAATGGCTCGAGCGGCGTCCCGCCTATGCTCAAGGATTGCAGATGATTTAGGTCCGTTAAAAACCCCCATGAGATGACGACTCCACCGGGGCCATAATATAGCGTTGAGCTTGAGGTGCTGCCGTATGAGACAGAGAGGCGGGTAATTGGTGGATTGTTCGAGCGTTGTAGGAGGTTGGTAATGGTGTCTTCTATCGGGTCACGAGCTTCTACGTCGAGGTTGAGTATCTCAAGGGAGGGAAGTACGAGGGAGTCTGCTAGCTGCGACATGTGATAGTGACCGCCAAAGGTGAGTTCACGAAGCCGAGGTAATGAGGTCTGGACAAGGGGAAGAATAGCTGGCAGAGCAACAGCAAAATGCAAGGTGAGTGATTCAAGATCTGGGTTACTAGCGATGATGTGCATGATTCGATCCAAGGGTAGATGATTCGATGGGAGTGAACGGAGATTAAGGGACCGCAGATTAGTCTTGAATATTGGTGATGACCATTTGAATGGGACGTGGTGTAACATCAGTGACTCTAGTTTCCCAAGGGCCATACTAGTCGCCGGACTTGAACTCGGTATCCATGGCCATTCACTTGCATAAATAGTTTCGGCACAAGAGATTTCAAATTCTCGAAGTATGGGAGCATCGCCTATTACTTTCTCATTGAATAACACCATTGAATCGCTTTGAGCACGGTACGTACCAGCTATTGATTTCAGCGCAGACATAGATGGGAACTGTCTGTCAAACCTGAAGACAAACCGTTGCCACCGATGCATTTGCTCGATAAGGTAGAATATCGCGATATGACCCCAATGAGCATTTCGTTGGGCTTGCGGGGTATTTCTTGAAGAAGGCGGAGGGGGTGACCCCCATGAGTCGTGGTGCGAGGGTGACTGCGGGACAATGATGGGAGTGTGGGCGGGAGGTAAGAGCATTGCTGTTCCAGGAGGGTGAGGGATCACATAATGAGGTGGTGGACTGGGCGGGTGCAACCACGGCGTGGGTGAGGCAGGTCGGGTACGGGTCGATGAACCCTCGTTGGACACACCGTTTACTCGCAAGTAAATTTCGATATCGAGCGGCACCTTGTCGCCAGAACGTTCCAGCCAAAGCCGTATGGTATCGGCGGTTGCGCTTTGATTGGTCACAAGTCTTATCTAGCATGAAAAAGTTAACATCATATAAAGGATATCAGGAACGAGGTACAATGACAATAACTGCCTCCACCGCACACACACGAGGATATCGATCCCAGCTTCCATGACGCAATAAAAGGTAACAAGTGAAGAATTGCATCATCTCACCTTGGACCACAGTCTCGGCATCGACAGCGTGAGTCTTCGCCATAGCGTGCAGACAGACGCAAGCACCCAAGCACAGCAAGGATGATCGTCGAAGTTGAAAAGGAAGATATGGCGGAGTAGCTCATGTGGCAACCGGCGTATAGGAGAGATGTACGCCTTGGTATATGTCACCTTCTCTTCCAATACCAACTTCTCGCGTCGTAGGTCACGTATACCACGCTTTCTCTCTACGACAATTTGAGCCAGGGCGTCTTCCGCGGATGCAATCTTTTCCGAGAGCGCTGAGAGCTGCTCTTGCTGGACTTGGAGCTCTCTGCGAGCATCAGCAACAGCTGCGTCCGTTGGTGGCTCCGGATAATTGGTTAAATAGGCGGAAGGCGTCATGGCGAACGATGATGTGGAATGTGTCACGGTGAGAAAAGGCAGACAGGAACAACAAGTTGGATGAGCTGAAACTTGATGGCAAGTCCCATATATGGCCACGTGGGTTTTGAAGGCTCCATAGCCCTTGGGGATGGCGGAGTGACGGGGCCCCTCATATCTTCCGAGTCTCCTGCTTTATCTACTTACCAGGGTTGTATCATCGTTCATTCAAGCTATCGGTACCCAGTCTCGTCTAGCAATAATTTCAGACTGGTATCAGAATCGAAGCTAATATTTGCTTATCTATCCATGACAACCATGACCAGTGAGAAATAACAGCGTGGAAAGGTAGTACAACATTGTATGGATACGAAGTAACTGCCATAAGAGAATGCTCGAGCTGTCAGGATAGGCCTAGACTATTTCTTTCCTGCTTCGATGGCATCTCCATTTTTACATGCGATTATTTTTATGCGAGGCGCTGAGACCATTTCGTTCGACTCCATCTTGAAGGACGGGTTTTTGACGATGAATGTCCACACATCATCACACAAACGGTATGTCCGAAGGTTGCCCTGAAGGAAGAACCAAATTTGTGAGAAATCATTCATTTCAACCAGAACCAGACGAGCCTTGAGTGTAGTCTTAGTTTTCACCTGCTTGACCATCGTGTCCGCAAGCGACTTGTCAAACTATTAGAATTTGTGGTCAACGCTCATTTTCCGACATACATTTAATCAACAAATACCTGTTGAAGGACTTTCATGGCCAATTGTGGTGTGATAGCACCACTCGTGATAAGCTCGTCCAGCGAGTCTGTCAGGGCCATTCCAATTCTGCAGCCGTGAACACCCGAACAATCAGGGAAACCGCTGGAACATACGACGACCCTCGGTAAAACTCATAGTACGCTGAAGCCATGCTAATTTGCAATAATCCTCAGCTTCAGAGCAAAACAGACGGGAATGTGGCGAACAGAAAGAGCCGCTTGCTACCATGAGCTGCAATGGTTGGTGAGTAATGCAACCGTGACGTGTGACGTCACGCAAGAGTGTGTAGTTCAACTTTGCGGATTTGATCAATGAATGCAACACTCGAATTCTATGCAAATGTCTTCCACTGTTTATCTCGATATTTTTATGGGAGACGAAGAACAGCACAAACTTGATGAAGCCGCATTTATTGCCACCCGCAATTTTCTCGCTAATAATGCAGCAATCTACGGCTTGCCATCCGATCCACAGCATCTATCATCAGAGCAACAAGAAATGCTCAGAGAAATCGATGTATTTGCATCTCTGCCGATGCTCTACTGCCGTTATGTTCAAAGATATTCTAATCGTTGTTAGAGATCGCGTGTACTACGCTTCATGCCCGCAGAGGCCCTTTGTGTCGGCCGCCTCGTCTTTGAGTTGAGCCCCGAGGCCTCTCTGAAGAAAACGACGACCAATTTCACTGCACTCTGTACGGGGGAGAAAGGAAAGTGTAAAAATGCACGTAACAAAGAGCTATATTACTTGGGATGCTCGATACATCGCATCGTGAGAGATTTCGTGGCACAGGGGGGCGATGTTACAAGGGGGGATGGCAGTGGCGGCGAGGTTCGTGTTCGAAATATAGCTAGTTAATTTTCTAATTTCACCCAGTCGATATATGGTGGCAAATTCAACGATGAGAAGGATGGCTTGAAGATCAAGATGAGAAGAGGAACCCTGGCGATGGCCAACTCCGGCAAAAATACAAATTCTTCCCAGTTCTTCGTTGTGCTCACGGATGACGAGACGCAGCTCGCAAAGTTGAACGGCAAATATGTGGCATTTGGGGAATTGAAAGCGGGAATAGAGGTACTGGACAAGCTGAATAAAGTTGCTGGAGACGTCGATGGGAAACCCAATGTACCAGTGTGGATTGGCGGATGCGGGAAGGGGACTGCAAACTGATCATGTAAAATGACACGTAACAAGGGGTTAGTGTTCACCCAAATTCAGACACTGGGGTGCGACGATAATCGGCATACTCGTCCGAGACTTATGGCACTTGTCCCGCGAGGGGAGATCACACGAGGAGGCGAGGTCGCTTACAAAAACATGAGTTGCTATGCTATGCTATGCGGGGAAAACACACATTCGGTGTCACATTGTCCCTCCACTTGTGTTTCTCTTCGCTTGGGCGATTAAGAGTTGTTGTGAGATAGTTCGCCCACCAGGGCCCTTGGACTCTGGAGCGAAAACGTCTGCTGATAGAACTCAGGGTCGTAAACAAAGGGCGCCAATCAAGCATCACGACCAGTACTCACTTGTCATCAAGATCCACCAATGCAACGTCATTGTGGATGTGTCTGTAGGGCAGGTATGCACGACTCAGGTCTCAAGTGAGATTTATAGGGCGAAGAAGTTTGAGAGCAAGTTTGCATTACGCGTTCATCTTGCGTGGTAACTTTGATCTGCTTTGCCTGTAAACGCCTTCGCATCAGAAGTATTTATATGCTGGCAGAAGATCAACGAGCGGCCGAGGAGTGATGCAACATACTTATACTGCTGAAATGATCCTGCATCATTTCGATTGAAGCTAGTCTCAGCATAACCGCGGCCTCGTGTGCACTCCCAAATGTAGGCCAATATGTAGCAATCAAACCAGCGGGAACGCCGGATCATGATGATCGACGGGTATGAAGAAGCTACATCGGCGGGCGGAACCCTGCGGAACCGTGTGATAAGCATAGGACCATTGCGCACGATTACCTATTTCAACATCGCCGTCAGCTGGGGATGCACTAGATGGAGATGGAGTGAACGAACAAAAACAGGTCGGGGACTGTTGGGATCCCCAGCAGCCCGTCAGATGATTAATTTAGCGTGTGGAGAAGCAAACGAGCTTACACAAATCGTTGATCATGAAGCTTTACAGCAACAACGCCAACGCGGTTGCAACGAGGATCTGATGGGGAATAAATTACCAGAACTAAAACGAGTTTATCACTATCACAGGCACTATGTGGCCGGCGGCATTGGGGAAACCTTAATGATCACAGCCAGCCGCCGATCAAGGTTTGTACCTCCTTCCGATAAACTTCCGTTGGAGCCGCAAATGACACGGGTTTGTTTTATAGTTAACCCTGCTTAGTGCAGGGTATGATAAGCCTGTATGGCTTATAGACTGTCGTTGCAATTAATGTAATCAATATGCAAGATGAATATGAATCAGAACGAGAAATGTGAAAACTCAAAAAATAGCCACCCTACAGGAAAAATAATGAGAAAACAAGATCCACCAAGAATGAATGCTGACGCAATTTTCTTCGGCTGGACGGTCTCTACAGCCTCAAGATCCGGAGGACTACGATTCGACACGGGCTCTTGGACCAACAGATTCCTACCCACGCTACCTCACAAAGGACTAATGCCTTCCGGTGGAATTCTGCGAACACACCCTCATGGCAGCAGGATATGCGGCAGAACGCGAGTGTGAAACCCATAGAACCGCTCTGACATAATTAATGCGTCATCATGGATGATCGCAAACACTAAATTTCAGTCTCGTTGTGTGATATAGCATGAGGCTAATAACGTACTATACGCTGCCTATTACAGCTTGTACCACGTCCCCTGTGACTTTGTAGGCCATACTTCTTGTGGTACCAGGGTTTGCCGTTAACGGGGTTTCCAATCCAGCATCTGCTGGCTGTTTCGAAGGTGAATTTCCGTGGGTGACTGTGGGTCCGTAAAACATCTTCAGAAGCTGTTGGGGTCCAATCGTAGTATACGACCCACAGACCACCGAGGAGCGTCGTATTCGCCCAAGAGGCAGGTATTTAAAGTGCGAGAAGATCATAGCCATATTGATGTTGATTCCGCGCGGTGGAATGCAGGAAGAGCAATTAATACGACTTAAGCACGCGACGCCCTGCCAGATAGGTAGATATAAAATTAAGTAGCCAATAATGGATGATCAAATTGTCCTACCTACAAAGCTGAGACGTTCATTATGACCGTGGACAGCCATCTTGTGACTTCCATGAGTGAGAATACGTTGCGTTGAAGCTCGGGTGTAAAATGAAGAGGGGAAGACGTTGATTAGGTGAGTAACAAGTGACTTTACACTTTGGCATCTTCAGGGACTGAGGATGTTTGAGCAATTCGGGGAGCTTGTCGAGGACCTGAACGACCGGCGAAACACTCGGGACATGTAGCAGACCTTGAAAGTTGCTCCAACAGAACTTGAACCTACTAGCTGCGTGCCCAATAGTGACCACAGTGGCCAGTGTCAGACAAAGTTTCAGAATTTCAAACCCAATGCTTGTGGTCACGTTATATGTAAAGTCACACCTTCATTGATCTGCCTTGAGTTCGACGGTGACTACTAGTGACTCCTCACACATGCCGCGGAAGATGCCGATGACGGTATTTTCATCATTGCTCTCTGCGCCAGCCAGTGCTGGCACACTTCTTGTCACCTTTGGTTAGGTTGATCCCACTGCTGGGCCAGTAATCACATCTGGTCACCATTGCACGACTCCCTCGGTGTCTCGGGTCATTCAGGTTATTAATATTTGGTATATTGCTTGCCAAGAAGAATATCTTCTGCAAATGTACACGAACACATGTTCATTTTTACCATCTCCGAGCCCTTGTGAGAGGGGTACGATCTTCGGGGCCGGGAATGTCAATCGGAATCTCCACGATAGAGGATCATAGCTTGGCATCGTAGAGGCTGGCCATAGTTGGGATAGCGGTTCTATCAAGAATTGCTGCAGATGGGACCTTCGGTCGCCATTGTGTCAATATCGGTGGTGCCCTCGTCATCGTCTTCTTCGTCGAGTTGTTGAGATAACGTGGACATCGATGCTGAAACATCGACGGTTGGAGCCGGCGAGAGGGCAATTGATGTCTACCTTCCCATTCGGAAGCACCTCTTAAATGCGATTCTTACCGCAGTTCTCGTTGCATTTCAAGATGTTCTTTAAAGGGATGGCCGCAGTCAGGACTCAGCAGTGTAATGCATGCGCAGTCAGAGCGGCGACGCGCTGGACGCACGAGGTCATGGAATGAAAACCATCACTTCCCACCCAGTTACCCATCACAGTCACAGCCTGCAGTTCCTCGCGTAATCAATCCCCCACCTCACAAATAACCCGTAAACTGAATTAACCGTTAGTATTTAGTAGCACCTCGATCATTCTAGCCGAACCGGTACTCCGTTCACATCAAGTTTCTGGAACGTGGGCGTCTCGATATGAAGATCGTATTTGGGGTCTTATCCTTATGTTGGGCCACCATTCCAAAACCATGCTACCCTGGTGGTACAACTGTACCTCAGGGCTTGAACCCTTTTTTTTCGAATGTGGTTCGCAAACATACATATATATTGCATGAGTGGATTTTGTTCAGGCTCCACCATTGACTTTGGCAGCTCTCTTCCAAATGAACTTCTGCGTTGCTCCTTGCCTCACTCTGTCCCCGATGGCCGACAGTTGTCCCTTCGAGGCCATCAGGCTATCGTTCACGTGCAATGTCAGGATTCCTCTGGGGCCGACAGCGTTCACCCCGGGTGGCTCAATATCCCTTTCGTCACCACATGTTGAGATCTGGCTTCAAAATAAACAGGTTAGAGAGCGAGTATTCGAATATGACAGACAGACACTAAAAGATGCATTCCAGGTGCTGATACGAGATCAAAACACCGCATATGGAACATATGTGAATGGTATCCGAATAGTGCAACAAACTCTCTTGCAGAACGGCGACATTCTTGTAAGCATTCGTGTTTTAAACGCAGTATGCGTTGAATTTACGTTTCTTCAGACACTGGGTGTTCCAATAATTCGGTCCTCTGGTGTCCCCACTAATGTAACAAATGCCCAACTCAAGCCCATTAAAGCAATCGTGACTATTGTGGGTGTCTGATCTCCCAGCGGCAGCTATGATGCCAAGCATAATTTTCGTGGCCTGTATGTGGATGTCGCGACTTTCGCGATCTGTTCTTTAAAATTACCCAACACTGCCTTGGCATCATCATGCACTCACCCCTGTGGCAGTACACACTTTCTTCATTTCTTTCTTTTGTGTCGATTGTCCTTCGATAATAGCGTCCACGGTACGCTTGCATAGTTGAAGCATCTTTAGAGATTTCCTTTTGTTTAGCTTAGATGTGCGACATGGTTAGCATCAAGATTATCGTATGTAGATTAGACAAAAGCTGATAATGGTGTATGAGGCACGCAGTAGACAATCCCTGGATCTAAAGGCGCTCTAAAAGTCATGAAACCGACACAGTGAAATCTTATCGTTGGCGCCAATCTGCCGGGTTTGCACGTGGAACTTCAATTAGTACTTTTAGGAAGGCGAAGACCTTGATGAGCGGGCAGCAATATGGAGCTACGGTATATGAAATTCATACACCAGCTCTGGTGGTCCAATCTTGTAGTTCGGTGCAGGTTTCCACCTCATCGGTAGGTTTAACAGGACTATTTTTTAAAAAAAAACGGCGTGAGCCAGGGGCCTACATACCTCGCTTCTTCCCTAGCCATCCAATCTTCGACAGCTATATCAAGAACGAGGACAGTGATCCACCCAGGCATAGGCAAGCAGCATGGCTTATATTCTTGCCACAAGTGCTTGTTAAAACAAAAATCGCATCTTTCGTGGGCCCTCGTGCATACCACTCGTTAACATGTTCGGAGGAGAAAGTAGGGAAGATTGGCCAAATGGAGAATGCTTTTTTCCGATCTGGCAGAATTCACTCGCCGTGCCCCAAAACGCTAGCGCGAAAGGGTCTTGTCGTCTCTGCTGAGTGGCCACAGAATATCTGGTCGCAGTCTCCGGACATACGTAGGCTCTTCTGTATAGAACCTTCAAGTTGTTCACGGTCGTTGCAGCGATGATAGGTAGACAATTCAAATCTGACCCTTTCCTCGGACATGCGCCCGTTGAGCGTGAGTCGTCCCGACTATTTAAATACTCTGGTAGATTTCTAACTATATGATGTCTTTCCTTGATCGATAAGAGTTTTAAAGCGTGCAGGCACATCGGAAAATCAAAGCCTCATGGAGGAATGTGCACGAATCCGCCTTCATCGGAATGTGTGCACTATCGTCACTGGAATCCGGCCCGCTTGTAAGGAACAGCGCTGTAGTATGAGTTGTTTTGGTGGTGTGTATCCGGCACAAGACGAGAATGCCGGTGAACGATCTGATCGGTTTGATTTCAGTATGTCCGACTCGTAGCACAAATCACCTAACTGTCTCCGTCTGATAGATCCGTCCACTCAAGGCAGTTTGGAAGTAATATAGAACGTAACTGATACGCAATTGTTGCCTAGACCTCCGTTTCCGCCATCATCCACAGGGGACTAGCGCATGTAGCTTAGAAGTGAAACAACGCTAGATCCCTTCCCATGCGTGAGATGTCAGGGTTAATATCCTTGCTGTAAACGGGCACCTGAGAGCAGAAACAATGACCGGGGGAAGGAATTCGGAAATGAGAAGGGAATTTGAGCTTGGTTGGGGAGACCGATCATCCTCATCGACGATCTTGTCAATCAACGAATTGGAGTTGTGATGGAAGGCGCCACTGGTGTCAATATTCCTATCATTATCAAGTTTGCAGCGGGGACAACATTCTTTCTCCACGGGTGAGGTTACCATTCGTTTCGCCACGGCCGCGCGATTTCAGCACAGATCCATTATCAAAATCAAACTCGAAACAGGTCTCTCAGAATTGTCATCGCTGGCACTGTCTTGTTTCTGTTGTGGACCCCACCAATCCCTGATAACATACCCAAATAGATTTCTGCTTGTGAGGCATCGGTATTGGCAGTCGGGCCCCCAAATCCATTGTTGTGCGACTGCACGATTTAAAGGCGCGGTCTGTGCCTGCTCAGAATTTGATGATCATCACGAGCAAGAAGACGATATGCTCACACTTCCGGTACTTTTGCCGACGATGGTGTATTCAGTGGTGCCACCGCCAAACTTCTATCCCAAAGTACTGATAATTCCGGAGGCCGTGCTACCCAGATTTTTATCCTGTCAAAGTGGTTGAATCACTTGCAGAATGCCATCGTTAAGACTCACGACAGCACCCAGAGGAAACTACACCTGAGGTAGGGACCGAGCTTCGCGCGGGCCCACCTGCCGCAATGAAGTCTATGATGTGTGAGAGCCGGATGGAGTAGCATATGCTAAAGATTGTGGCAGTCCAGCGCACGACGATTTGCCGCATTATGAGAAAACATGTCGCGGCATTTTCTTGCGGTAGGTTCGAATAATAATGCGATAAGTCTAGCTTGGTCTTCGAAAGAAGACTGACCGCACTGATACCAAGCGACTTCAGAATTCAATACCCAGTCCAGTCGCATTCCACAAGTTATTCTGGTTTCCAATGTAGGAGAACAATAATGCAAAGTTGAACGTCCCTGACTTGCATAGTTGCTCTGACTCGGAGTCATGCAAGTCTGGATCAATGTTGGAGCTGACTCAGCATACTGCACCACGCTGTCAAGGTTTGTCATCAAACATAACATAATATCCATTAGACTTGCAGCTCGCGAGTAGCAAGCTCATTATTTAACCTGCAATTCGAGCAGGACGGTTCACAAGACGACAGGAGCATGCATGCTGTCTCTTGGCCAGCAGAGGATAGCGGTATCTGCATGCGCTCACATGCTATGCTTGCGCTCATTTGCTACGAATACGATAAGCTCGTCTAACGCTGTTTTGTCGATACCATCCATCTCCCGAAACTATTGGAACAATCGAAGCAGAGGCGGACAAAATCTCACTGAACGCTACCGGAGACTGGAAAATACGCTTCGGCGAGGAAATGCTTTCACGAAGCAGATATTTGAGATTTCTCAGGACGTCGAGGATGTATCCAAGGTTATGTCGGCTCCATTGACATCCTCCTCGTGCTATGGTACGCAAAACACTCCTGATACCATCGCGGGTTTTGTAATCCCCGAAGAACCCGTACCACCTTCAGATGAAGGTAAATTCTCCACCAAATCCAAGTTTCCAGTGTCTAACATAAGGCAAGAATGTTGCATGTCAGGATGTGCAATCTGTGTCTATGACCTTTACGAAGAATCTCTAGAAGCTTACAAGGAGTCGATTGTGGCCTTGCGCTCGTCGCTTTCTGCTCTTTCAATACCAGGTTCTGAGTGGCCAGATCGCGTTAGAACCAATACACCAGCTGCAGAAAAGAGGCACGAGATCATCCTCAACGCGTTCGAAGAAATGGAGCGTCAGTTGAAGGAGAAGAAGGAACGGAGAGCTGCAGTTGAAGCGGAGAGTTAGTCTGTGGCCAGTAGCTGGGGCTAGCCAATACTAACATTTGGCTTCCGATAGAAAGGATGAGGGGAGAATTACTCTCAGATGATACGGAGAGGTCTCCTATAAACATTCAGATGTTGTACGAAGGCATTAGATGGTTGTTATTCCCGAAACGTTAACTAGTACTATACCATGGCTAGCAGGAGCTCACTCATATGTTCTATGTCTGATTCCGACAATAATATCATTTGCACTGTACGATTTGGAATCTGCCTCCGCCACAATTGTGGCCCCTTGTCATCTACCACCACATATGACTTCTAGCACAGCGTTCAAGACCTTCTCGCTAGCGAACGACATATTTGAAGTTTCGCCTCAAGATGAGATATATGCCTTTGATGTCGAGGCTAATAAGCGGATAAACCGGGAGGCACCATGGGACAAGGAGTATGTCGACTACCCCATATCACCCGAGCTGGCCTCAATGACTTCCCTGATAGTCCACAATACTTCAAATCATGCAAGATCTCAGCCGTCGCTTTGATAAAGATGGAAAGCTCGAATAGTTGAGGTTCTACGGGCAATCTGACGTTGTTTCTTCTGCAGGTCATTCACGCACGATCAGGAGTACCACATGAGATCATGGGGCTCATGCAAGGCAAGGTGATGGGCAACTCGCTGGTTATCATGGACTCCTTTGCACTTCCTGTGCAGGGCACGGAGACACGTGTCAACGCTGCTAATGAAGCAAATGAGTATATGGTAAAGTACATTTCGGAGAGTGAGAAGGTATGGAATTGAGCCTTCCAGACATCTTGCGCTCACTCTTCTTAGGCCAAAAGATTGGAGAATGCCATTGGCTGGTACCACTCACACCCTGGCTATGGGTGTTGGCTTTCGGGAATAGACGTGGACACCCAAATGAACAACCAGCAGTTCCAGGATCCTTTCGTGGCCGTCGTAGTGCGTCCATCATCATGTCCTGGTCCGATCGCTGGTCTAACCCTCAATGCGATAGATTGACCCAAATCGCACCATCTCTGCTGGAAAAGTCGATATTGGTGCCTTCCGTACGTACCCACCGAATTACACGCCTCCCAACGTATCCGCTTCCGAATACCAATCCATTCCCCTGAGCAAAATTGAAGACTTTGGTGTGCACGCGAACCAGTACTACCCATTAGACGTGGAGGTGTTCAAATCGAGCTTGGACACTGAGCTGCTCGGTCTGTTGTGGAACAAGTACTGGGTTAACACACTCAGCCAGAGCCCTTTGATTTCGGTAAGAAGGTTTTACTAGTTCCAATTGTTTTCTCATACAACACGCGTACAGAATCGGGCGTATGCAGTGTCACAGATTGTAGATTTGCATCAGAAACTCTCTAAGGCTCAGGCCTCGGTGTCCAGCACACGGGCGCCTATGCCGACAATGAAGGGACAGGAGGAGAAGGCATCAAGTGCACCCAAGGTAGGTTATCGTTCAATTGTCTGTGCGCTAAATGCTTATGCTTGTTTGTCACAGAAGGAAGAAAAGAAGAAAGAAGACAATCAACTCGCAAAGGGTGTGAAGGATAGGTGGGCTTTTGTATTCCTGTGTAGTACGGTTAAACTCATGTTTTCGTAGCACAAAAATCGCCGCAGAGGCTCAACATGGTTTGATATCTCAGATTTTGAAAGATATCGTTTTCTCTTCGCGACCGAGTGAGCATGGGGCCAATCGCGTCACAGAGATAATAGACACTGTAATGACTGTCGAATAAATCTGCATTTTCTGATCATTCTATACTTTTTAATGGTACGATTTCACACTAGTGCTACATCCTCTTCATTATCTGCATGCGATAGATCTCAAATAGATCTTCAAGTTTGTATCGGAGAAGAGCAGGCTTCATGATTCACGCACCGCCACAGCCACAAACATTGACAAACAACTACCCCAAACCTTGGTGTAGATAGTGGTCTCGCCCTCCTCGCCAACGTCAACGCCTCAAGCACAAGTCAATCTCAAAGTAAGCAACTCATTTATGACGCTGGCATGCATACAGAGAGCTCTATCGAGGAAAACAACCTAACAAAACTGTTTTTCTTGATGGATGTTACTCTTCCTGTCTGGATGTGTACTGATATGTTCCGCACCAGATGGGCCTTCAAGAATTTCAGGTCATTGGACGTCACTTACCCACCACGAATGAGCCCAACCCTAAAATTTATCGCATGCGCATCTTTGCGCCTAATGAAGTTGTTGCGAAATCCCGGTTCTGGTATTTCCTCAGGTACGCTAGCCTCTAGAGTTTTTTTTAGGCTCAATATAACATCCACCTAGGCAGTTGAAGAAGGTCAAGAAAGCCAGCGGTGAAATCATTGGTGTCAACGTTGTGTGTATCCCTTGCAGCCGTTCAAATGGCAGGCGGAACGGGATTGCTAACGGTCTATATGACCTGTGTTACAGATACATGAGGCAAAACCTCTGAAGGTCAAGAACTTCGGTATTTGGCTCCGCTACGACTCGCGATCGGGAACCCGCAACATGTACAAGGAGTTCCGTGACCTCTCCCGTGCTGATGCAGTCAAAAGCCTTTACCAGGACATGGCTGCCAGGCACCGTGCCCGCTTCCGGTCGATCCACGTATGCCCTACATCTTCCCATCTTTCATCATACTGATATCTGTATTTCCTCAGATCCTCCGCGTTGTTGAGATCGCCAAGTCCGACGATGTCCGCCGCCCATACATCAAGCAGCTCCTTACTCCCAACCTCAAGTTCCCTCTTCCTCACCGTGTTGGCAAAAGTGCTGCGACATTCGTTGCCAATCGTCCTTCCACTTTCTGATTGTCTGTCACACTGTGAAGGCGCCATGGAGTATGGATTTGCATGCATACCTAAGTACGGGTTCATATGTAAAATTTCTTCGTCCTGCAATGGTCGATATTCACATGCATACATGACATCTAAGCTCATTATTTCCATCCTTTGCGAGATCTGTAGGTGATTGGAACCCAACAATATAGCACGTCCTATCGCACGTGATTGTACCTGTGGTTGACCAGGGGGCACTCTACAGTTGTTGTTCTAGCCGGCATGATCACGCATTTGTAACACGGTTAGGGCTCCTGCCTGAGCAGCTGTGGTACCCATATTCTCTCAAATGCGGGAGACGTCTGTGGATGGTCTGTGCTGGCCAGATATAATCTACGCCACTGTCTGTTAATAATGATGGTGTGCACCCTGGTACGGGCGCCGGCTTGAGGCACAACAGGCTGTCAGACAGTGAACCTAACCTGTGCATGTCATAACTTGCGTTCCGGCTACAGTGTGGCTGTGACCAGTTGTTCAGCCTGTCATTACCTAAGCCTGTATGGTGCGCAGCCGCAGCTTTTGTTGTCACCGCATGCGACGGAACTCCACCACTAGCAAGAGACTTAAAACCAGCTGACTCTAGCTTTGCAATATTTACCTACATTGCACAATGATCGTATCTTTACAGGACTCTACAGACACAAATCCCTCCGAACTCAAAGCTCCCCCAGGTACCGAGAACGAGCTTGCCGGAGAAGCAGTGCGTGAAATCTTGGTTCCTTTCTACCTATCCTAGTTTACTGATTTTACTTACAGCCTCCTCCATCATATTATAGCAACACGTCAGTCCAAGACGCAATTGCGGGTGTATCCTCTTCCAGCATTCCTCCTCAACCCACGTACAAGTCCAAACCAACGAATTATTTGCATCTCTTCAATGAGAATAGCTCTATCAGGGGGGAGTACGTCATAGACCCTGGCATGAACATCCCCACCTCTCTTCTTCCACCCCTGCGTCCAGAAGAGAGCGAGGGAGATAGAAAGAATCTATCCTTGCGCTCGAAAAATGGATGTGTCAAAGCAGAAATATGGCTACTCGGTGCTCGAGAAGCCCAACCCTTTGATTCCAAGAAGTCCACAAAACGCACGATACTCGACATTAACTCCGAACATGGGTCTGTTAATGCGGGAGTTGTATGTTGTCTGTCTTATTGTCCTTGTTCCCTGTTGATCAGAATGCTAGCACACTATTCACGGGGTTGCGCCGTTCTTGCTGACCATTTCCGCGAAGAACGGCTATGTGAATGTCACTCTTCCGCGCTCTTTCTGTGGTTTCCTTCTTCTAACGACTAGCCACGGTTCCGTCTCACTTACCGATACTCTTTCCCAAAACTGCACGCATCTGAGTCAGGTGGATTTGACTCGAAGATATTTTGTTGGAGACTTGTCCATGGTTGATGACAGTGATTGGACTGGGGATGAACTGCGGGTAGAAGCGGAACATGGAAGGATCAGGATAAAATATGTCGAAGAACGTACCAGCGCAGACAATACCAGCAAAGGAGGTCTTTTGAATCGGTTATTCGGGTGGTAGTGGGTACCTTTTGGAGTCACATGTACGACTATTTTTCATGTGCAACTCGTGATCAGTACCATGTGGCGTTGATCGACCCACAGCTGCCTGCCTTTTTTGTCTCGATCATCCATTGCCGCAGTACGCAGCCGCAGTACCTTGGGAGCGCCGCAGCGCTCCTCCTTGCATTTATTCGGTTGCGAACTCACCCAATAATCTTTGACGACTTTACCTCCATCACCACTAGGCCTCAATGATCATCTCAGAGAAGCAGCTCCGGAATGAGAGTGCGAAGGTGGCAGTGGTCGGGCAAGATCAATCAGATGCGGCGAACAACGCCATGGATGTTTGTCGATGAGATATCTTCCAGACATTGCTATCATTGACTGCTGTCTGCAGGATACACCACCTCCAGCATATTCGAAACATGTGCAACACACGCAGAGTGCAAGCTTGTGTTCCACAGAGTTTCAGCCTCCTTCCAATCCCACCAATTTTCTTTCACTTGTACTCAAGGATAAAGCTATACGAGGCTGTTATGTGATCGACCCTCTGATGCAAATACCCCTCAGTCTGCTTCCTCCACTGAATGCTGGAGAAACATATCAGGACAGGAAAAATCTGTACCTTCGCACAAAGGACGGGAGTATCGATGCTGATATTTGGTTGATGGGTCAAGAGGAAGCTGCTCCTAAGAATGGTCGCCGCACTACCCTCTCGCTGAGCTCCAACGATGGAAGTATCACAGCTAAGATTGTGAGTATTGATTATTACGAACAGTGCACCGTCTGATACGCTCTAGAATACGACCAAGGTCGTTGCACCATTCCTGTTGGACATCTATGCACGCGATGGACAAGTAACCGTCCTCCTACCTCGGTCATTCCACGGTTTGCTTCTCCTGACCACCAGGCAAAGTGTAAAGCTTTCCGACGATCTTCTGCAACGGAGTACCACATTAAGCACTGTTGAGCATACGCGGCGATATTTCGTCGGTGACTTTCCGCATCAGTTATTTGACAATAATTGGGATGGTGATGAGCTCAAGGCTGTGTCTCGGGATGGTAGAATTGTAATCAGATACAGAGATGAGGCAGAGCTGCCGAAAACTGGTTTCTTCAGTCGAATATTCAGCAGCTAGATCAATTACTTATAGGAGCCAGTGATTATGTGCACCCAGCACTAGCCTAGCAAAACAAATATCGCAAGCGAATTGCAGGCGAGTCATTATCGATTATCTCCGCAGAAGATGTCAAATTAGCTGGAGCATGCAACGGCAAATTGCGATGTGGACCACGGAACTGTCTTGGGAGGCTCCACATGTCGCACGTTCTACATAGCCGTGGTAGTTAGATAACCAGCTCCGAAATCCGATGATCATCTCCGACTCAGATCGGCATCGTCCGACTCTCCTTTATCAGAGCAACTCTCGCAAACCTTCAATCTCAAGTCTCTCTCTTATCCATCATGGCTAACGTTTACGTGAGTGTTGTATCGGCGATATTCGCAAACTTTGAGGGGACTCATATCTGATTTATCTGATTTCATAGTTCGACATCACCATCAACGGCAACCAAGCTGGGCGCATCATCTTCAAGCTCTATGATGAGGATGTACCGAGGACCGCGAGAAACTTCCGCGAGTTGTGCACTGGTCAAAATGGGTTTGGATATGCTGGCTCTGGCTTCCATCGCATCATTCCATCCTTCATGCTTCAGGGTGGTGACTTCACCAGGCACAATGGAACTGGTGGCAAGTCTATCTACGGCGAGAAATTTGCTGGTGAGGGTCATAGTGCCGCTCAGTATATAGCATCTAATCGTGATATGTTTAGATGAAAACTTCAAACTTAAGCACACTAAGCCCGGACTTTTGTCCATGGCAAACGCAGGCAAGAACACCAACGGCTCGCAGTTCTTCATCACCACCATCGTCACTAGCTGGCTCGACGGTGCTCACGTAGTGTTTGGTGAGGATCTTCATCAAGCAGCTGTCGATCAGAACTAACTTATGTATCAGGTGAGGTCGTCGAGGGCTTCGAGCTCGTGAAGACGATCGAGAAGTACGGGACTGAATCTGGCAAGCCTAAGGCCGAGATTAAGATCGCCGCTAGCGGTACGCTGTAAAACATGTGACTAATGCAGAAAGTTCTGGGGAAAGAAGATGCTTTTATTCGTCACGAATAACTTGTACGATGTGGCATTATACTAGATATTTTGAGAAAATCAGTGTGACTTTGTCCGTATCGATCTATAGATTATCGTAGATCTATCGACGTGAAAGGTTACGTTTATCATATCTAAAATTAGTATTTATATTCTCAGGCTTGCTGTTCTTTCGCACCCCCCTTGTTTATATATATCGTGGCTATTCCTATTTGGCTTAACGTGAACGCTGGATCGCCATGGTGTCATTACTCCTACGTTTCAGCCATATGGCGAGAATCAGATGTCCATCTATGCGAGGCTAGTAACAATCTGCTTGGAACATTGATGCACAGCACTATTACGTCTAGGACGCTTCGCAGTTGTCTCGACTTGCCAGTTTCCGCCAATGTTCACGTTGCGCACTTTCATTTGCAGTCCTGGTATATAAGGAATCATCGCACAATATTCTCGATGCCATTCTTCTGTTGCACATCGCCCCGTGATGGATATTACTAGCTCGGAAGCACAGCAAGTGTAAGTAATTTATGCATGATCATGCATCCTGGTGGCGACTGAATGTTTACAGGTTGTTCTGCACGTACACCCTTCTGGGAGCAAACAGTACTAAGACTTAGTCTGATTCTTGGTGTCGGGACAATAACATGATATTCTAGGTATTCTGATATACGATCATATGGCGACCCTACAAGAAGAAATCGCTTTTATTTGGCGTCGTCCGAAGGCGCTATCTGCGATATTATTTCTGCTCAATCGCTATTTCGCTCTGCTTGTCAATATCACCAACTTAGTTTTAAGATTCGTGCCTCTTTCATTTGAGGTTCTATTACTTCATTATCCACATACTGAACTGGCAGGCTCACAACTTCTTTCTGTAGAGGTTTGCTTTATTT
>MU177948.1:0-20097 GCA_016695465.1 Suillus americanus | reverse complement strand
ATTTGCTCCATCCCTGCCCGGGACGAAGGTCCTAGCCTCGCTGTCTTTACCACCAGGATCAACGTATAGTCCGCGATTTCCTCTCACCATTGGTAGGCTGGAATTGTAGTCTGTTTCTGGATGCGAAGGTGCGGAGATACTTGGTGGGAGTGAAAAACTGTTCTTGTATTCATCTTCTTGAATGCAGGGGTGGACGACGGTGCACCCGCGCTAGCAGCTAAGCGTCCTTAACAATATTATCTCGTCTTTGGGCGTACAGTATGTTCATCACGTTGATTATTTTCCAATCATCATTTGTTTTCGTCCGTGATCAAATAATATTGTAATCAAGCCTCTCACGACGGGGTGTCGTGACCTGTCGTTGAGAAGACTTTGTTCTTCTCCAGCTGCCAATCAAGAAAATAAAACTGTGCCAGAAGGAAATTGCTTCCGCATTATTTCCCATTTTAGGTAATTTCTTGCTTTGTGCAGGGCCGCCCTGTTGCTGGCTTGCCGCATCATAACATCATGCCATCAATGTGAGCCTAACTTTTCAAGCGAATATCATTATCTGCTATCAACTCTTCTTTTCGGACGCCCTTGATCGCGATGGTAGTCATGTTCAAGTTCCCTGTGCTTAAGGAGCCTTGTAACGGCACAGCCTATGAATCGCCCACCCACGTGAAACTGGCCTCCTGTACAAGCCGCGCTGATCAGTGATGGACCAACATGACACTTCATCTACAGGAATGCGCAGCGCCATATATTACGTCTAGAACTTTGTTTCGGAGTCGTCCGATTCTCGTCGACTCATCTCGTTCTGGGCAGTGTTTGACTTGCATGCTTGCATACATAGCATTTGTGTGATGATTGCGGGAAGGTCGGTTGAACAATGCCGAATGCGGCTTACCGCTGGTATATAACGCGTAACGGTCCTAACGGACCACCGCACATTCTCGACGCCCTTATTCTGTTGAATTTTGCCTCGTCACCATGTCTATTACTGACTCGGAAGTGCAGCAGATGTGAGTGATACAAACATGGTAGATTCACCACTGGCATGTATTCTGACGGCGACCGGATACTTACAGGTTGTTCTGCATGTACGCCATTCTGGCGGGAAACAGTATTAGAGCCTATTATCTTCGATGTCAGGACGATAACACGATGCTCTAGGTATCCTGATATACGACCATATGGTGACCTTACCAGAGGAAATCGCTTTTATTTGGCGTCGTCCGAAAGCCCTGTCAGCAATGTTATTTCTGCTCAATCGTTATGTTGCTCTGCTCGCCAATATTTCTAGCTTAGTTGTGGATTTGCAGCCTATAATTTCAGATGAGGTTCTATCATTTCGTTATACATGTACTGAACTGGGATGCTCACAACTTATGTGTAGAGGTTAGTTTGCTCTGGTTCTTGAACATGTGTTGTTTTGCTCAATATAAGCTTAGCTGTTTGAAATATTCGCTATACAGAGAAGTAGCCCTTTTCCTCCAGGGAATAATCGTTTCTGGTGAGTAGAAGTTTGTTGCGAGAAATTCTTACACAGAATATTTTAGTCATAATGGCCATGCGCACTTACGCTCTCTATGGCTGTAGCAAGCGCCTCCTTACTTGGATAGTAATCGTCATGGCGGCTCTCGTGGGAGTATGTTGCGTAGGTTTTTTTTGTAGAATTTTGTACTCTAGAGTCTACTGATCGTTCCTAGGCGAACACTTTTGGACAATATTCAGGCGATGTGAACATCGTGCCAGGAGTTGGCTGCAATGAAATATTTTCAAAAAGCGTGTATGTCGTCCTTATCCCCGTTCTGTGCGCCTGCTCAATAGTCGTTGCAGAGCCGACCGTAAGTGAATTCTAGCCACATTTGCATGTAACTTGATGTGGTGACCATATCCAACTGCAGGAATTGGGCTGGCATACATGGCCGAATTCATCTTCGATGTATTCATCTTCGTGCTCACAATGTACAGGATTTGCAAAACTACAGGCTTGCAGCGGTTGTTTCTAGTCACCAGGAGAAATATCACTGACATTATATTTCACGATGGTAAATTTTTCGTTGCAGCTATATTAATATTGTAATCACTGAATCAACCGAACGCAGGTGCGATGTATTTCGGGTGAGGTTGCTCACGAGATTGTAATTCGAGTGGTTCTGATCACCATTCCAGAGCGATGACACTGTGCAATATACCGAACATCCTGACGTACTACGTGAGTCGCTGAGTGAATACCGATGGTATCACGGAACGCTCACAACTTGCCTCAGTCTGGTTCAGTGAGCATACAAATCCCGCACCTTATATTTGACTTAAGTGTTTCCTGATCATCGGCAAGGTTGGCCTCAGAGGCAGTCTTTGCACATTTACTGGCTGGTGAGTGGTTGGTGTGATATAGATATATACGGATTGATATCAACTACGACATCCAGCATTTCCGTCACTCTCATCTCTCGGCTGATGCTTAACCTACACCAGACTTTCGATACTGGTATTTTCTCCATCCCGGCCCAGGACGAGGGCCCAAGCCTCGCTGTCCTTACCACCAGGATCGACGTACATTCTGCGTTTTCCTCTGACTATTCGTAGGCGGTATTGGATTCTGTTTTCGTGGGGATTCGTGCGTGAAGCGGAAAGCTGTTCTTTTAGTTCTTTACTTAAATGCACTGCGCTGCGCCGGCGGTCACGGGTGCTTAATGTGTGTAGAAGTCTCATTGATCGTCATCTGTGGGAATGCCCTATGTAGATATGCTATTATTGGCTAATTATCCTGTATGTGTTCGTCCGTGATATGATATCTCTGTATACTTAATCCTAATCCTTTGTCTCTCGGCTCGTAAGTTTTGGTTAAGGTTATTATCTACCTTAATGTGCATCCACTAAACGGGTACCCCCTGTAGATGCTTTGATATCACCTTAGTTATAGCTTTGGGATTTGCAGTCTTGCACGAGCCCATATCGAGTCAAACTCATGTTCGAGACACTTGGTCTTAGCGCTACCGAAATAAAAGTGAAATTGCAAGCAACTCTGACTTGTTCACTTAAGACTGTTAAATTGAGCCTCTCACGATAGGTAGGCGAAGACGCTGTCCACTGCCGCGCAAGTCAACGTTTCAGGTTTAGCGACGAAATCAACAATCAATCAAAATGAGGCACCGGGTACCGAGCGGTTAAGTCGGTGATTGATCGAATTGAGTGCAATTGTTATTGGATTGCTTTCAATATTTGCCATTTTAGGTAAATTTCTACTTTGAGCACAAGGCATAGGATTGATCGCTAGGTTCGTACAGCTTGAAGTCTCATGAACTGCTCAACGTGCTGTAGATCAATTATGCAGAAGAAAGCAGCATGAAAATTTCTGACACCGATGGTGGAAATGTCGCGTACTGTGCTGTGTTTGCGCCTCGCCGGCGGCGGCTATGTATCCTCGTGGTTGGAAACGTGTTTTTCAAAATTACTGAAAAAGTTAATTTTGCAGTACGAATTGCCCCGACGCATTTCTTCTGGCTTCTTTTGTTGGTCCGCAGGCAATTGCTCTCTCGATTGCCTTCTTTTATCGTCTTGAGCTCTCGGGTATATATCTAGGACCATGTTCGTCTCATCATCCCAACAAACCAGCCCCGCCGCGCCTTCTCACAGCCCAACGAAGCCTACCTCTATCACTTGAAGAATCTTTATCAACCACGATCTCCAAAATGTCTACCACCCCCAGATTCTCCAGCGTCTTGGGCAACTGGCGCAAGGCGTCCATATCCCCAGTTGACATCGATCTTGAGGCACAAACCGTTACTGGCGCACACACCTCCTTCACTCTTCCTGCTGCCATCCAGGTAGCTCATTCTGCTGCTACCCCTACAAACACACCTCAGCAGAATGACAACACCACAGACCCAGTGGATGACTTTTTCGGGGTCACTTACGCTCGCGCGACTCGCGAGAGTCGCCATGACTCATACGTCTCTCCTAGTCGCACTTCTGTGGCTTTGGATGGGGAAGCGCCTCCTCCATATATGAATGCCACTGAGCCTCCTGCATACAGTTCCACTCCTGTGGAACCTGTGACACTTGCCATGTATCTGTACAAATTTGGATTTTGTGAGTATACCTCTGCCCCGCACCTATCCGATCTTTCTGATCGAATATTTCATAGTGTTCCCACCTTTCTGGGTACTTGGAGCAATTATCCTACTCTCGCCACTCAAGGCTCCTGCAGACTTTGAACCAACGAAGTCTGAGGACGAGCGCCAGGAGTTGGTCCGGATCATGAGAGATGCTGAGATCAAGTGGGCTAAAAGATCTGCTTGGGCACTCCTGATCTTCCTCGTTGCCATTGGTATTATTCTTGGGGCTATCTTCGGTGTCTTGAGACCATAAGCACTCAACACACGTTCACTTTTCCCTTTACGACTATTTCATTCCCTCAAAGACCATCGCATGGACGACTTCATTTCCGTCTTCGTATTTCATTTCAGCGTCCTGAGGGTGGCCTCAGGTCATAATCACCAAATCTTTCCTTATATTCCTCAGAACCAAAAGTCTTTGTATCAGAAGAACTTCCTCACGATATCCGCATCTACGAATGGGACGGGCAGTACCACCAGATGTCCGTATTTATGACTATATTATGATAAACACTACGAATAAAAAACATCGTTGTAACTTCGTGTATGTTGTTGCGGCATTTATGTGGCAAGTGCCGGAATTTGTCGGAGAATAAATCATAAATTATTCGAATTTGCATATTGCAAAGTATTTTAAGCCTTATTATTCGTTTCCTCAAAGCACTCGTTCGTTATAAAATTTGGCGTCCCTCTGCCTTTACACGTTCCTTCCGCACTAAAGAATTCGACCATGTTCCGCCGTCTCGCCATTACTTGCGCCGCTTTGCTCAGTGTCGCGTCTGCAGATTTGTCCGTCACGTCTCCCGGTACCAACGACTGGTGGGGTGAGTGCCCAGAATGCGAGACCTCTAGACGTCGCAATGCTGACGACTTAATGCGTATCCCTCTTGGCTTTCGTCGCTCAATTCTGTAATTCTCTGTTCGTAGTCGCGTCATCGGCGAACACACTCTCGTGGACGTGTACGACTTCTCCATACCAGAACTTCACCATTCTGTGCGTACGGTCTCGTTTGGTGCGAGTGAGAGGCCGTTCAACTAACACCTTTTTGCAGTCTTGCCAACTCGAACCCCTCAGTTCTCAACGCACCCCTTGCCATCATTGCCGTTCAACAAAACTATGATTGTTCTGAAACCATCACCCAGCAGCAATCCGCACAGCCCGCTGGTACCGGCTACATTGTTCAGTTTGCCAACACTCTGAACTCCACTGATGTGCGTAAACGTGTCTCAGGCTGGTTGATAAACTGTTTTAAACGTTTTTCATATTACACAGATCTACGCCCAGAGCGAGCCTTTCGAGATCAAGGCTCTTGGTTCGTCTTATCCCACTACCACCAGCAGCGCAGGTAGTACCGCTACTGGGACTCCTTCCGGCAGTGCTGGAGCTGCACAAGCCACTAAAACTGGTGGCACCCTCGCGGGATATGTTCCTGTGGGCATGAGCATGGTCGCTGCTCTTGCTCTTGGCTTGGTCGTCGCCTGATGTCATTTCCGGACTTGGACTCCAAAACAGATATCCCTTTGTTTATTATCTTTTTTCTTCTTCAGGACCCTCCACTTTGTGGAACATATAACCGCCTTTGGAATGTCAGTTTTTACAACTTTATGGCCTAATGTGCAGTGTGACGATTTTGGACGTCGTGGTTTCACGCACTGTTGTTTTCCTACTACTTGGATGGCGTTATGAACTTGATTCAGGTCGTGTGTCCTGTTTGTGTAATTGTTGAGGCCATGGTCCAGCATATTTACTATAGCTTGAAGCTTCCACATGTGGCAAATTGGTTATCATAGACATGTTATGAAGACTCATAACCGAGTTAAGTCGGACCAAGTACTGGTCCGATTACCGCATCGACCGCCGCTCGTTTGTTCGCGCGGGCAAAGACTACCGGTACCCGGAGGTGTTAAGTGAGACTGCTGTCTTTGCGTTCACTGCAGCAAGATCCCTGACTCCCACGTTAGTGGAGGAGGGCACTTTGAAGTTTGTAGTTGTTACATATCCAAAAAGGTAGGCTCTGGCATGTCGGTTACGGGTCTACCACACGACCGCGCGAACGAACACGTATGCGTATACATAATATAATTAGCCGACAACCCATAATGTACGTATGGTCTACATGTTACGGTAGGGCAAGCCCAAGGATAACAATAAATGAGATG
Organism: Suillus americanus; assembly: GCA_016695465.1. NCBI lineage: Eukaryota > Fungi > Basidiomycota > Agaricomycetes > Boletales > Suillaceae > Suillus > Suillus americanus. Next base: position 13,831 of record MU177948.1, on the reverse strand, counting down.
TTTCTATATACATATCGAGCACGCATGCCATGATGTGTTCAGGAAAGGGACCAAAAGACCAGTTTTTAACTTCCAACGAGAGCCTCTACCACTTAGCATCCAAAAACAGAATCCAATACCAGCCTACCAATGGTGCGAGGAAACTGCGGACTGTACGTCGACCCTAGTAGTAAGGACATCGAGGCTGGTCCCGGCGGCGGTAGAGAAAATGCCAGTGTCGATAGATTCGTGCAGGTTAAGCATCAGGCGAGAGATGAGAGTAACAGATATGCTGGAGGTCATAATTAGGATCGTTCCGTGTCTATCGCATCGACCACCCACCAACTAGTGAATGGGCCCAAGCTGCCTGTAATGATATCCTTGTAAATCGTCAGGAAATAGTCAACCTGAAGAAAAAATGCGAGCATATACTCACTGAACCACACTAAATTACAGTGTGAGTATGCGACTGAGCCAATATTTATTTCGTTGACTTACAAAGTACGTCAGAATGTTGGGTAAATTGACCAATGTCATCCCTCTATGAGAAAGTGGATTAAATTCACTCGAGTCACAGTTTTACTAGCACTCTCACGCGAAGTACATCACACCTGGGCTTGGTTGGTTCAGTGTTTACAATACCGGTGCGACAAAAAATACCATCGTGGGATATGACATCAAGGATATCTCTCCTGGATACTAGGGAGAATCGCGGCAATCCCCTAGTCTTGCAAGTCCTGATGACTGTGAGGACGAAGATGAATAATTCGTAGATAAACATTGCTACCCATGACATTCCATGACCTGCGATTGTGATTTAGTAGCATAATCAATTTACATCTAGATGTGACTTAGAATGTACTGACGGACAGATCTGCCAGGACTTTTGAGCAGACGTGCGGCACGATAAAGGGAATGACATACGTAACTGCTGTGTATATTTCATGGCAGTAGCCGTCGGTCGCACTGTTTGAATCATGTCCAAAAGATGCCGCCTAAAAGTTCAACAGACTCCAAAGTCCAAAATTCTTGGCGAACACGTACCAACGCTCCTGCCACAAGAGCAAGGCCGATGATTACCATCCATTTAAGCAGGCGCCTGCTACAGCCGTAGAAAGCATAGGTGCGAAGAGACAATATCACTGAGATTTTGAAATTTTCAGTGTCTCTCTCGCGATAAACTTCCAACTCACGGCAAATGAAGACTTGTTGGGAAACAACTAGCACTTGTCGGGCTACCACGTATTTCGAACAGCTAAGCCTTTGTTGAGAAAAATAACAAATATTCAAGAACCAAAGCTAAAACCTCTGCGGAGATAAGGTGTAAGCATGCCAGTTGAGCAACATGCACAACATCGTAGAACCTTATTTGAAACGGGCAGGAATTCGCTAAATAGGCCAAAGATATTGCCGAGCAGAGCGACATAACGATTAACGAGAAATAACATTGCAGACAGTGCTTTCGGACGACACCAAATAAACGCGATTTCTTCTGGGAGGGTCGCTATATGGTCGTATATCAGGATACCTATAACATTCGTGAGGGTCTCGACGCCAGACGATGAAGTGCCCCAGTACAGTTTGCCACGACAATGGCATACAAGTACACCAACCTGACAAATTGGGATGTTAGGTCGCGTGATCAGCATACGTAGTAAATCCATGCGTTTATCACTCACATTTGCTGTGCTTCCAAGTCAGTGGTATACATTACAAAGGCGATATCATAAGAGGAAGAAGTGTTGAGACTTGAGCATGACCGGAACGGTTTTATATCAATGATACAGCCGTGTTTCACCGCCCTCCCCACATCCATCAGTGATTCACCGTGCCATCAAGGGCAATCGCACACTGTTTGAACTACCGGCGGAACCTTGCGAGTCGGAAGCATCCTAAACGTCGGTGGTACTGTGTATGTATAGATGTTCCAAGCTAGTCCATTTACGAATTAGTGCGTTGCTAGCGCATGGGAGATTCCTCGGGCCCTTATGCTGCTACAAGGCAGTTATTTGCCATTTCTTGCAAGAATAACTGCTACCATGGCGATTGGTCAAGGTCCAAGGGGAAAAGAACGACTGTTTTAGTAACAGGTAGACCTAGACTAGCTAGGACGCATCGCTTTAGCAGTGCAGCCCTGGTGCAAATACGCCGATCGGCGGTCGGGAATACGAAATCGAATGGTAGGCATTGTGCCATCTGTCCAGCAAGGTCCAGCTCTGTCTATACTGGACTCGTTCATGGCGCAAATAGAACGGTAGGGACAGTGTCAACCCCAGGAGGGACGCGAGCGTAGAGGCCGCTGCGTGAGTGGGTACCTTCCGCGGATTCGCCTCACCGCACATTGGCAAGAATTGAACAGTGAAAGGTTTAGGACACCATTGCACGATGTACGGGTGATGAACACGGTTAAACCACTGGCAGGTGAACATATATGATTTTCGTGAAACGGAACGAGACATAAAAGCTGAGCGAGGAATCAAACTGATTGATGGTGGGACCGGGGGAAATAAATTGCGAATAGTCGCTGTAAGCTGGGGATTGATGAACACACTTTTAGACATCTCGCGCTGGTGTCCTACATAGATGTCGAGGAGAGAAAGTTGACGTGGCTGTGCTACCGTGAGATATTCATGAGATTGGAATATTGGTGTCTCGTCGGTACTATGTAGTATGTAACACCAAGGGGGCAGCAAACATAAAGTTTTGAACACGGACCCGCAAAAGTTGAGTGACCAGGACCCCGAAAACGAGTCGAATACTATACCATACTGTACCATACTCGACTAGCAAAAATTTTGCTAAGTCCACGCACTACATATTGAATTAATGGCTTCAGAACACAGCTCGATGGCAAAGCAACTTGTTACATTAAATTTTGCATTGCGCAGTTACATATAACTATTATGATAGGTCTAGTAAGGTAATAATAGTAGGAGTAGCTTCGATGTACTGTATGTGCGTGAATCAAATTTAAAATTTGAACCTTCTTTGAGTGCTTGGAACCGGTGTTGCCTTGAAGTGTTTGCCGCCTGCGCTTCGTTGACGTGTTTTGACTACAGTAGACATGCTCATAATGCATACTGCTGGGACCGCCAATAGTTTATGCATTATGAGAGATATGCAACACCACATATGTCACATTTATGTGACGCATGTGACCTCCGCCAAAAGTGTGACATCAAATTACCTATAGTAGTATCTGCTGATTATACCGAGAAAAATTGTTCTAGAGAGGTCTGTCTAGCGTTAAGTAGTTCTTCTCGTCGTAGTTGAGCACGAAATGTATGAAGTGAAGTTGTGATAGACGAGAAGAGCATTCAGGTGAAAGAGCCGAAGTTCGAGCAGTGTCCTTCGTGATGATTTTCCGCTGTTTCGCAGGTCGGTTGCATGCTGTGGGCTTATCGCGGGGTTTACGCTTCGAGTTTAGGGACATTTTTGTGTATGATACTGTTGTAATTGCTTGCTAGCTTCTATACATAGTTCAAAGAAACAATGCCGCACAAGCGGAACAATACATTTATGCAGCACCTTATGTCCCACCCTATTAATTTCGCACTTCATAATGCATACAAGCCATGCTGAGGCCATGCATTATGCAATATGCAATATGTATACAATTACATAGGAACATCGTCGGGATCCTGAAAAGTCCATGCATTATGAGATTTATGCATTGTTACGCTATGCATTATGAGCATGTCTACTGTAGTACTAGCCACAGTGGTTGCATTCGAGTCCTGAACACTGTTGTCAATCAAATCTGGTGGTATCCCGAGGCGTTCCTTTTCAAGCTGCGAGATTTCAATTTCCTTGCGAAGCTAGTTGGAAGGGAGTTGTATGAAGTGTCATGAGAACTGGTGATGTGTTGGTAGACATTGTATTTCCAGAAGACAGCGTGATCACCTGATGACTCTGGGCATAGTTGACAGCGAATTGGTACATTTGTGGATGGGGATGCCTTTGAGCTGTTCGCGGCTGCCCCGAGACTGAACACTATTGCCTGGGGACACGAGGATTGCGGCTGAAATGTTCTTTTTTGCTTGATGAGTTTTGCCAGATGGCCTGACTGTCCGCAAAATCCACATGGGTCAATCATAGAGACCTGATTATCACATTAGCAAGAGCACAGCCGAAGAAAAAAAGCTAACATACAGGTGTCCTTACATCATCGTCTTGCACACCCAATTGCGTGCGAAGGATATGTCCGCCCATATGACTGCAAAGTGCTTTGTGCTTAACTCGCTTCTCACATACAGCACACACAACACAGTCATTGGCAATGGTGTTGGTTGTTGGTGCTTTCTTGTTGTGGTGACTGTATGTCCTCATTGAGTCCTTTTCTTATCTCGGCAACATATGCCACCGGTCACAACATATGCAACTGGCACTATATCATCTTGCACCATGTGCTACGTACTGTACAGTTTCACCTTCGACACTCAGCCACAGATCCGCCATGTTCATATATTAGTAGCGTCGTTTGCGCCATCTCACCTCAGCATTGTCCTAACATCTTGCTGAGGTGAGTATCATTTAGTAGCTCATACGCACTCTCTTGTTGACTCATGTATCTGGACTCGTCCTGTTCTAGGTATTAATATATTCAGCATTGTCCTAACATCTCACTGAGACTCGTCTTGTTCTAGTCCTCATCCGGTTATGAGCCCTGAGCCATAGGCTCAGAGAACATGACAAGGACTTCGACAGATTCAAACTCATTAGAGCTCATCAGGACTAATCGTAAAATGCTCACTGCTACTTTAACTCGATCATATCATCGAGTTGACAGGCACTGATACTTACTTGAGCTGGCACAGGTCAGTCAGACTTGCCCTCGCTGGCGAAGGGTTATGGAACCACTGTAGCATGGGCATCGACCCAAATGACTTCACCAAGTTTGCAAGCACTCTCCCTGTACCTGCTGCACTAGGTCAACCCATGGCTGACGAACAAAAGAACATGAAGGAATGGATTAAGGAGGATGCCCAAGCTAAAGCCATTATTGGGCGTAAGCTTTCCCCCATCGTTCAAAATATGCTTGATGAAGCTCTATCAGCTCGTGAACAATGGGACATTTTAGCACAGTGCTTTTCGCACCTTGACGTCACCTCACAGTTTGAGCTTCGTTCACAGCTGTACTCTGAGAGACTCAAGGATGCAGAAGACACTTCTCAATATCTTGGGGTTCTAGAGAATGGTCGATGACGCTTTGCCAAGATGGGCGTGGTATTCACGGATGAGGAAGCAATATTCATGCTGTTGAATGGGTTACCAAAGACACCGCAATGGATCGTCTTCCGTGGACTCACCATCGGAATGTATGCCAGTTCCTCTGCCCCTGCTCCCACCACCTTGATGACAACTACCACAGCTCTTCCTACCTTACCAAAGATCACCTTCCAATCCATTGCAACCTCTTTTTCAGAGGAAGCTAACCGTCAGTGCAGCCAACTTAAGCTATCCAAACCTGGGTCCGAGTATGCGAACACAGCTAGTGGACCGCATCAGTCTTTTGGGGGCGAGGTGAAGATGAACCCTGCAAACAGTGTCTGAATTCATAAGTACAACCCCAAGGGGGTGCCATGTGACAATCCTGTCTGCATAGGCTTGCCTCATTCCCTAACGCATGATCGAGAGCACTGTCTCCAGCCTGGAGGAGGTGCAGAAGGAACAAAGAGTTCATGGGGGAAGAAAGGTGGCAATAAGGCCAAGAAGGATGTTGCAGCATCTGCAACTGAATCTAAGTCAGACCCACAGCAGCCTACCTCCTCCACCGAGACAAACACTCCCTCACAGCGTCCACAAGAACTTGCCTGTGCAACCATCAAGGAACTAAGTGCAGATGATGCATTGTCCATGAGCACGGAAGATATAGCATGTATCGCAGGACAAAACCTCTCTGTCATCCTTGATTCTGGAGCCACCTCCACCCTCATCACAAATCATGATGTGTTCTGGACCTATTATGACGAGGCTAAGGTCACAGTTAAGACCGCAAATCACGGTATGCTTGCCACATCCAGACAAGGTGACTGCATAGCAGAACTTACCATCAATGGGAGAGTTAGTTGAGTTCATCTCACACACTGCCTCCACGCACCCAGTGCACTCATCAACTTACTCTCTGTCAGCTACATGCTGAAGAAGGGTTGGGAGTGTAACTTCAAACCGCATCCTCCTCACTGTGAACTAGCTTACCATGAAAAAGCACTTGGCAGCCTTCCCATGTTCGGGAATCTGTTCTTCGTCAACCCCAAGTTCCTTACCCCAGACACACTGTCCATTCATACAAAGTATCCAGTGGAAATCTCCGCCTTTGCTCATGTTCCTTTGTCCTGGGACTTATGGCATGCACGGATGGGTCATCCCGGAGGAGATGCAGTCAAACGCCTTCCTATATTTGCAACAGGTATTAAGGTGGATGTATCTACTGCGCTACAATGCTGCGAGCCTTGCATAATCGCTAAGCACCCTCGCAAGCCTTACCCGTCCTCTGAGACCCCACATGCCATACACATGCTCAACCTCGTACACTCGGACCTATGCGGCCCATTCCCCATCACTACTCCACACGGCAAACATCATTTTATCATATTCCTTGACAGCCATACCAACCTGCTCAACTTGCAGCTTTTGGCCACCAAGGACCAGGATTTAGAGGCGTGGTCCCTCATCAGGAAGAGATGGGAGGATCATGCCAAGCGCAAGGTCAAAGTCTTTCACTCAGACAATGGGGGTGAATTTATCAGTGCAGGTTTCACTGAATTGCTCGCTGCTGCAGGTATTGAGCGACAGCTCTTGGCTCCCTATGCTCATCAGCAAAATGGGAAGGCCGAGTGTGCTATATGCACTATTGAGGGACGTCTGTTTGCAATGCTGGAAGCAGCTCACCTACCAGCAACACTATGGGGAGAAGCCGCACTTACAGCCTGCTACCTGTGGAATCGGAGTGAGTCCAGCACACTACCTCCGGGCATAAATCCTTATGAACTCGTCAATAACCATAAACCTGACCTCTCACATCTGCGCATCTTTGGTTCCCGTTGCTTTACCCACATCCCGTCCAAGCTGCAAGCAAAACTGGGGCCTCATTCATGCCAGGCCATCTTCCTAGGCTACCCAGAGGGAGTCAAAGGTTATCAACTTTGTGACAAGGGCACTGGGAGTTTCTTCATGGCTTGTGATGTCATATTCGACAAAAACTTCCCATCAATCACCACATCCTACAACTCTGACTCCGACAATGAAGTCTCCAATCCCTCACCTTCTCCCCTCGTACCTGCTCTCTTATTGCCTCCTCCTGCCACGTCAACTCCTGCCACTCCTGCTTCCCCACCTGCCCCCCATCGATCTACTTGATCTTGTAATGCCACTGAGGCAGGGCAGGCTCATGCCAATGAGATAGCCGCTTCCAAGGCCAGACTGCAGACTCTGTGTGAGATGAGGATAGTGTGTGCAGAACGTGCAACACCATCTACAGTTGATACTGAGGTCCCCAATCCAGTCTCTCTTGCTGATGGAGCTCATCCTGACATCACTGAGGTCAAGCCCAACATAGACATACCGGAAGTCTTTGCCAATGTCATCATCGAGGAACAGGCCAATATCAGCATTCGCAGCAATCATTGCTGCAATCCCTCCAGTCCGGACTACAACATGAAAGTTCTGCTGGCTACATATGAGGAAGCCATGCTGCGTCTGGATTGGAATGAGTGGCTGTCTGCTATGCAGGCAGAGCTGGGGATCATGAAGGAGATGAGTGTTTACTGTGTTGTGCCATTACCAGAGGGTCGTAAGGCAATCGGGAATAGATGGGTGCTGGAGTTTAAGCAGGACAATAAGGGAGGGTCAGTATACAAGGCATGTCTCATTGCGCAAGGCTTCTCACAGATCCCCGGTGTTGACTTTGGTGCCACATTTGCCTCCGTCCTCAAAGCATTGTCCATTTGCCTCATCTCCGCCTTGGCCTGCAAGAATAACTGGGAGTTAGAGTAATAGTTGACTCAGTGAGATGTGGGTTTGATTCAGAATGAAGTAATGTAGACTTTGCAGTAGGTTCAAAGGCTTGTTTGAAGGATTGTTGAAGTGATAATCGAGCTCATTGGGATATGGGTTTGATTTAGACAAAGGATCATTTGCAACTTTGGGACTGGAGCTAGTAGTATGCATGGCAGCATGATAGTGTTACAATCAACATACGCCCCTATTCATTTTCTTACTTAACATTGTATTACGTCACGAGCCGCCTTCACGCCGCCGCTAGACTTACCTCTTATCTTTGACTCATGACTCGGCTTTCTTATCTTGTACAACACCACGATCGCTGTGCCGTCGCTAGGTGACCTATTCTTGCTATCGCTTATCTGACTGCTTCCTATCTATGACTCATCGCTTACGCGTCCCATTCTCACACCTGCCCTAAACATCTTGTAACCTTATATATACGCGTCTTGCATGTAGTAGTTCTTTACTTTAATCTTACTAGGTTTTACCTGGAACTTCCTTCGCTTAAGACCTCCAATCTTAAGTCGTCTGAACCGATATTCAAGTCGAGGACACTCTCCTTGACCTGTCTTAAAGAACCCCTTGATCATCGAAGCCTTGACCTTATCTGAGAGTCCCCCTCTTAGTTACGGTTAACGCATCGTTGGATATTAGCCGAAGCTCTTATCGAGCCGCTACTGTCTAGAACTATCCTAGTTCGTAACAAAAGATTAAAGTCCTTCACCGAACCTCTCCATCATGGGAGGCCCCATTTGCTAAGAAAGCGCAACGACCCCTTGGGTTAGAAGACATTGGTGGGAACGCGATCCTAACACTCCACCAGAAGAAGAAGAAGAAGACTATCACGAGGCCGAAGGTCCGGATACAGAATACAGCGAGAGACGAGAACCGTCCCCTGTAACCACAGAAACCGATCATCACACGACAACATCGTCTGACGAATTCCCAGAAGAACTACCCCCCAGAACCATTACTGCAAACACAAGTTTCAGAATGTCGAACCCCGCAGCTGCATCCGAGCTTAAAGCTGGAGCACCAACAAACTATGACGGAAGCCCTAGTCAGGCTCTCAGGTGGATACATTCGGTGAAAGCATACTTTACCGTCAACTCTGCGATATACAACACCGATGAAAAGAAAGTAATCACTGCGCTAGCCTATATGACAGAAGGAAGTGCTAGTGGATGGGCATTAACATTCTATATTGAAGTCGAAAACTCTTCCAGCAAATCCTACGGAACCTTCGTCGAATTCGAAAAGAAGTTCAAAGAATCTTTCGCTCCCGCAGACGCCGCCGCCGTAGCCCTGAACAATCTTAGACTGTTGCGCCAGACGGGAGACCTCACCTCCTACATCGCCAGTTTCAAGACCCTAGCTGCGCAAGCAGGCGTCAAAGAAGGCTCTGTCTTGATTTCGTTCTTCACAGAAGGACTTAAGCAGGGACTTACGAAGGCTATATTCCAAATGGAGACCATCCCCACAAACTTCGACAAGTATGTCGCCGCTACCATCAGACTTGACGGAAACTATCAAAGAGGTGTTGCGTTTCGTAACCGAACAGCCGTGAAACCACACACTCAGCGATATGTACCAAAACCATCTGTTGATCGTCACGACCCCAATGCCATGGAGGTCGATCGACTCACTGAAGGAGAACGTACAGAGCACCTGCAAAAAGGACTCTGCTTCATATGCTCCAAGAAAGGACACATGGCTAGAGCCTGTCCTCAGAAGAAAGGAAAGATGCCGGTCCGGCGCAAGGCAATTGAAGATAGTGACGAAGAAGGAGAAGAAGCAGAACTCCGCCATCTTGCAGAGGATTTTTGATGTGGAGAACTGGATCAACGTCAGTATCTCCCGATGTAGCAATAAGACTTGTACGGGCAGTTGGTGAACGAAAGGAACTTCGTGTTCCCATTTCTCTCATCTCAAAAACACGTCTGAAAATCATTGAAACCACCGCAGTCGTCGACTCCGGAGCAGCCGGAACCTTTATTTCCAAAGAATTTGTGAAACAACATCACATCCGAACCCACGCCCTCACTAAACCATTTCGGGTTACCACCGCCGATGGAAGCTATTCCAGGAGCGGAGCGATTCGCCGTTACTGCGTCCTGAACGTTAAAATTGACGGACGCACTATGATTGGCAAATTCAATGTCACTCGACTGGGACGACGGGACCAGATCCTTCTAGGAATCCCTTGGCTACGCGCCATGAACCCTCTCATAGATTGGGCCGCGGAAACCCTTATCCTCTCCCCAACGCCGAAGAGTGACTAAGTTGAAGAAGAAATTGATAAAGCGCGAAAGAAGAACGACCTTCCCCTCTTGTTCAAGAAGAAAGTATGGAAGAACTCCAAGTTGAAGAAAGAGGAACCCAGCGTAATTGCAAAGGAACCCACCCCGGCTCCACGCGCAACCATTGAAGAAATCCCTGATGAAGAAGCACCCGGTCCCACTCCTGACGATATCCCCGATCTTTTCCCAATTCCCGATGACAACGACGAGACCTTCGATACCAAGGAAGATGTCTGGACTCAGGAAAACTTCGCTCCACCAGTGCGCGAGATTGCTGAATACGATCTAAATGATGATGAATTCCTGGTCGAATATCCCGTTGATGCCTCAGAAATCCGGGTAATCACAAACGTCTCTATGGATGGTCCCCTTACGCGTGATGGAACAAGTCATGCAGAACAGAAAACACCGGTCAACAACTTGCCACGGCCCACGGAATATGCGAAAGTTAGTAACAAAGCCCAGCAGTTTGCGTTAGCTGCAGGGTTGGAACAGAAGAAGAAAACTTTCGAAGAACTTGTCCCATCTTACCTCCACGACTTCGCCGACATCTTTGCAAAAGACGGCCTGAATCGGATGCCGCCTGAACGACCTGGTATTGACCATCGTATTGAAACAAAGCCGGGATTCATTCCTAAAACGTCGAAAATCTATCCCCTCTCGGTCGCGGAGCGTGATGCTGTCAAAGCGTTTATCGACGAAAACATGAAGAAAGGGTTTATCTCCGAATCAAAGTCCCCCCAAGCCAGTGGATTCTTCTTTGTAGGAAAGAAAAGCGGAGATTTAAGGCCTTGTCAGGACTACCGGTATATCAACGACTGGACGGTCAAGAACGCATATCCACTCCCACTCCCGTTATCGTTAGTTGCAAAGCTGCACGGAGCAAAGTACTTCACCAAGATGGATGTACGGTCGGGCTACAACAACATCCGCATTCATCCTGAAGACAGATGGAAGGCTGCGTTCACCACCGAATTCAGGCTCTACGAACCAAATGTAATGTTCTTCGGTCTTTGCAACTCACCAGCCACGTTCCAGGCATACATGAATCGGACATTCCAACAGGAGATTAACGAAGGATGGTTGGTAATTTATATGGACGACATCCTTATCTTCTCGAATGAGCTCGATGAACACCATGAACGTACCCGACGTATCCTAACTAAGATTCGCGCGGAACAACTCTTCCTGAAACCGGAGAAATGTACCTTTGACGCGCAGGAGGTGGAGTACCTAGGAATGATTATTCGCCCTGGATGTATCGCTATGGACGTTGCCAAGACAGACGGTATCCGTGATTGGCCAGTCCCAAAGTCGGTCAAAGACACAAGGTTGTTCCTAGGATTTTGCAATTTCTACCGAAACTTCATTCCCCATTACTCCGATATCGCACGACCCTTGATTGATCTCACAAAGAAAGACACTACGTTCCTCTGGTCCAACTTATATCAGAAAGCGTTCGATGTGTTAAAGGAATGTTTCCTTAAACAACCCGTCCTCCGAAACCCGGATCCGGCTCGGCAGTTTGCTGTCGCAACTGATGCCTCCCTAGTGGCTACGGGAGCGGTCCTGCTTCAGACTGATGAAAACGGCGTCTATCATCCTTGCGGATACCTTTCCCAGTCATTGAATCCTGCTGAACGCAATTATCAGATATTTGACCGCGAGTTGTTGGCGGTTATTCGTGCATTGACGGAATGGCGCCATTACCTAGAAGGAAGCCCCCATCCAGTCATCATCTTCACCGATCATAAGAACCTCCTGTACTTCCGCACGGCCCAGAAATTGACCCGCCGCCAAGCACACTGGCAACTCCTCCTCTCCTGTTATGATATTGAACTCCACCATGTACCCAGAACGAAGCTTGCTGCACCGGATGCCCTATCTCGTCGGGCAGATCATGTCCCCGATGGCGCCGATAACGAAGATGTCACACTCCTTCCCGAATCCATGTTCGTCCGACTCTTAGATCATGAACTCATGATGACGCTTGCGAGTCCTGACCCCAGTGATCCTGACCCCATATTCCAAGCCACTTCCGATGCACTTAACGGTCTTTGTCTTCCTCCTATGAAATCGGCTCTCTCTGATTGGACGATAACCAACGGCATCCTTTATTACAAAGACCGTGCCTACGTTCGCCCGGCCGAGCAGCACGCTATTCTTGAACGGACACATGACCACGCCACCGCGGGACACCCCGGGCGTTTTAAAACTGAAGAACTCGTCAAGCGGGAATTCTGGTGGCCTTCTATGGGGACTTATATCCGGAAGTATGTCGAGGGTTGCGCCCTTTGTCAGCAGATGAAATCCGATACCCATCCGACGACCCCCCCACTTGTTCCTATTCCCTCCGCGGTTTCTACTCCATTCGCCCAAGTATCTGTTGATCTCATCACCGATCTCCCTCCCTGTGATGGCTATGATTCTATCATGGTCGTGGTCGACCATGGGCTTACGAAGGGGGTAATCCTCATCCCTTGTATGAAAACCATCACCTCAGAAGGCGTTGCAAAGAAGTTTTACAAATATGTCTATCGCCGCTTTGGACTCCATGAGAAGGTCATCTCAGATCGTGGACCGCAGTTTGTTTCCAAGTTCTCCAGAGCCCTCGCCAAGCTTTTGAAATATGAAATCGCTGCGTCCACCGCTTATCACCCCCAAACTGATGGACAAACAGAACGCCTAAACCAAGAATTGGAAACCTATCTACGGATCTATTGTCGTAACAACCCAAAGGATTGGGTAGAACACATTCCCATGTCGGAATTCGTCCACAACCACTGAAAACATGATTCTCGCAATGCCTCCCCGTTCTTCCTCATGTACGGATGCGAGCCTAGAGCTCTACCCCACGTCCTCCCAGAATCTACCGTTCCCGCTGCAGAGGATCGACTCCGTCTCCTGCAAAAGATAAGAGAAGAAGCTATCTCCTGCCATAACCTGGCAATGCAACGAATGGCCGCACGATCATACGGAAAGAAATATCAGCCATGGAAAGTTGGTGATAAAGTTTGGTTATCAGGAAAGAACCTCATCACGCAGCTACCCTCACGGAAACTCGCCCCGAAGAGATATGGTCCATTTACGGTGAAAGCCGTGATCTCTCCTATCACGTTCACACTCCAGTTGCCTCAACAATGGAAGGTTCACCCCACGTTCCATGCTTCTGTGTTATTGTCCTATCACGAAACCGAAATCCACGGTCCTAACTTCCACGATCCTCCCCCAGACGTCATAGATAACGAAGAAGAATACGAAATAGAAGCAATCTTATCACACAAAGGAACGGGTAAACGAAGACGCTATCTGGTATCTTGGAAAGGATATTCTTCTGCCAGCAACGAATGGATCCCAGAAGGGAATCTTGGTAACGCTCAAGATATCCTCACGGCATATAAGAAGACTCATTGATTGTGATCCATGGAACAATGACTTCTCCCCTTGACAAGCTACGCATCCTCACTCAACGCATCATACAACTCACTGCTGTCATGAACACCCTCTCTGAAAACGTCACCGAATCCCAAACCCCATCCACACCTACC